>VWPW01018696.1:0-14144 GCA_013389825.1 Crypturellus undulatus
CTATGATTCTATGATTCTACGATTTTCCAAGTTCATAGCCTCACTCGCCTTGCTAGTGTTTGACTGCTCACGGCCCTTTAGCATCTGCAGTTCTGAACTTCCCAAGCTACCTACTCTTTTAGGAAGGCTTTTGTAAACATGTTCACAAGCAGACAATCTGTTTGATTCCTCTGTTTAGAAGCAACGCAACAGTCAAACGGATGGTGCAGTAGATGTCAAAAAGAAAGTAAATGCCAGTCATTTGCAAAAAAAAAATGTTAGATGGAAAAATACATAGTTTTACAGTTTTGTGGAACATTTTTTCATGAACATTTCATCACAAGCATTTAAAGGAAGTACACTTATATTATTTCCTCTATGGGAAAACCTACAGCTCCCTTCTGGAAAAATCTATGGACCTTTTTAAAGAAACAAAAGCTTTGGTTAAAGCAAATGTTTGAGGGTCTGGGAGAAATGTGACTTCATCCACCCATGAGACTTGTCAATGTTCAAAGTTAGCAAAATTGCAAAATGCAGGCTCTTAAATCGAGCACTTTCAAATTTGTGCTTTGACACCAAACTTGGAAATTGCCCCCGTTTCCACTGTGCACTCTGCAATAGCCAAGGGCTAGAGCTGTAAAACTTCCGGGTTCTATTAAATTGCTTTGAGCACCTCTGTGAGCTCAGACAACCAGGTGAAGGGGAAAAGAGTTTCAAAACTAGACATTAATATTCAGTTTCTACACCCATAAGGATGGGAGTTTTAGGCCCTTTTAAACAAATCCATTTCAGCCTTTGTAATGACTGGAGAATATGAGTTCTGCCCTTAAAGAAAGATGAAGATCGCAGATGTAAAAAGACAAGAGCCAGAGGCCTGCACAAAGTAACTACCCTCAGTGCTTCTGTATCTCTCCCTGCAGAACTATTTCATTTTAATAAAGACAAAGTAGATTTTAACAGCTATAAGGCATACAGCTCTTCCTCCCTGACAGTACTGCTTGTTGAGATTTAACAGGATTACATTGATTCCAATCAATAGGATGTTAACAAGCCCTCCAGCACAGTAACATTGGTTTCTTCAGTATTAGTACAAGTAAATTCATATTGAAAAAGGAGGCAGCCAACACTAAGCAGCAGTGTCTGCCTGAAGCTCACTATTACACACCGCCTCATCTCTCACTGCCCCAACAGCACTGCAGCAAGTGAGAGCACTCTCTGTAAAAGTTAGTCTGGCTCTGCCACTGCTGCACTCAGGTTATTTTACTGTAGGGATTTATCTGAGAAAAAATGACCTCTCCAGGAAAAGAAAAGAAGAGCAAAAGGACCCATGACAGTAAGTGCATGACACCTTACCCACATCTACATCCCTGAGAGACAAGGCCAGCTACAGTAGCTCTGTTCCACTTGTACAACAAGCACTCAATTTTGGCAAACAGAAATCAGACCAAGAAAGCCAAAGACATTAACTGGGATTTATGCTCCACACACATGCACCTATCTTTGACAAACTTGTTACTGTCAGCTGTGTACTCTGCACAGGTGGGGAACTGGAAACATGATGTTTGTTCTTCTTGCAGCCCTAGTGGGCTGGGACCCAAGCAAGCATCTATACATCAGAGAACATTATTCTGCTACCGTTCACACAGTATGTTCTTAGGATACCAGTCTGCAAGCCTGGTTCTCAACTGAGTCATTTCCCACTAAGTTTCAAGGGTCTCAAGGGAAGCTCTCTTGTGTGCCACTGCCCAATAATGTCCAGAATCATAGATAAAATGGGCCTTCGTGTGGTCACAAAACATCAAGAGGACACACTGAAGTTTTCTAGGACCATACATAACATTTTCCAGTCCATAGGATGGTATTTGCCAGTTACACGTCCCTGGTCATCAGTATCATATACTACAGGGAAGGCTAGCGCGCCTATTTCTTGAGCCATCTCAAAATCTCCCTGCCGTGCCGCCTCCTCCGCGATCCCTTTCCAATCGACTAGACAACATTGCCGACGCACTTTTACCACCACCGGAGACGATTTACCACCCCCCACCGCCGGAGACGATTTACCAACCTCTTTCTCCCTCAGTTCCAACTTCTCTGTCTCATCACTTAATGGCGGCGCCGTAGGCGGAGGGTGCTTCTCAACAGATGATTCCATGTCCCGCTTCTCCTCCGGCTTCTCCAACTCTGTGTTCATTGCCTGCAGTGCTGCATCCGAACCCTCGGACGGGGGCCCCCTGTTAGCTAGAATTGTACGTCCGGAGGGTGGCCAGGGGGTGTAATCCACTCCCTGCGCAAAAAGGCCGTCTGTCTCAGCTCCGGCATGCAGGGGAGGTGTTTCGCCCAATCTCTGGGATACTACTGCTGCCAAATCTTTCTCTAATTTATATTTTTTTAGGCAGTTAATTACCTCCCGCCAAGATTTTGACAACTTCTGCGCGGTCTTATCTCCCTGGATCACTAAGTCCCATAATATATCTCCGAATCTCCGCCACTCTTTTTCATCAAAGTATAACGTAGGTGACTGGAAACAGTCTTTTGCATGCCCCAACGTAATTAGGGATGCCAGATGTTTAACATCTACTTCCCGCTTTTGCAAAAAGCGATTAAGAAGAGAGAACGCTACCTCCTTTTCCATGGCTACTGGTCACCGGCCAGCGGGACCCTGTGTCTCACCGCAAATCTGCGTCTCACCGCAACCGCGTCTCACCGCAACCGCGTCTCACCGCGCTTATTGTCCTGCGTCTCACCGCAATTATGTTCTGCGTCTCACCGCAACCGCGTCTCACCGCGCTTTTTGTGTGAGGTCTTCCTATGCCGTGCAGCTCCCTCACACGCCAAGGGGTTTGTTCTCTCTTCCCGGATTGTGCGAGGTCTTTTCCTAGTGACCCCAGGCGTTCGCCCACCGATGCTGCACTCGGTGCTTGGTCCGGGCGCTCTCTCACCCAGACTCTCGGGTCCCTGTTCGGGCGCCACTTGCCGCGCGTGGAAAGGGCAAAAAGGGCTCGAGACTCGCTGCCGGTGGGGATGGAATTCCGCCAGCGCTGATTTTCTCGCTGCAGCGGTGAATCCGCCCGGCTGCTGTTCTTCTCTAAGTTGTCCAGGCCTGGAAACCTGCCGAGCTGCTGTTCCTCCGAGTCTCAAGGCTGCTGCGCGGTTATCTTCGAGTCTCAGGGTCAACCCGTCCGCTGGGGAGAGGGTGCGGGGAAGAAATGCAGCTGACTCAATTTGAGTAATAAGGCAAGACTCCATTTATTGCTGCTGCGCACAAGCATTATATAGTTTTACAATTGCTGCTAAAGCCACACGTTCTTACACTATTGGTTAACTATTTGTAAACTACTTATACCCTACTATACCATTGGTTAACTATTTATGTCCCCCTACTTATTCCCTGTATCACACCTGGTGTTTGCACAATCTCAGCATTGTTTTCCCACCTAATTTTGGACTGTGCTGCAGTTTCTCATGAGACTGCTTCCCTACCTAATCTTGGATTGTACTGCAGTTTCTCATGAGACTGCTTCCCTACCTAATCTTGGATTGTGCTGCAGTTTCTCACGGGACAGAAGCCCCGAGGGCCTAACTTGTGCTAAGAGCCTAAGTTACTTATGCTAAAGGCCTAAAATCCCCAAGGACCTAACTTATGCTAAGAGCTTAAGTCACTTATGCTAAGGGCCTAAAATCCAAGGCCTTGGTTGTTCACACAGAATCCATGTCCCCGATCCTTGCACCATTCTGCAACACATTTGTATACAATTTATAGGCTCAGCTTAAGGTTCTGAACACAATGTCAGTCATCGGTTTAGCACAGGCCTTGTGAAGCTGACTACCCCTAAGAGAACAAACGGGCACCTCTAGTCGGGCAACAGTCTCCCATGGACTTGATGATGAGAAGGTTTGAGTGCGAGGGCTCTTTCTGCATCGTGAGTTCTGATAAACTGTAAGCTTTGTATGACACTTGTGAAGAGAAAAGATTTATACAACTGTTTGGGGGAAAAAAAAGCTCTGGTACTGAACAGAAAGATGATGAGAAAATGTTGCTTTCTACAAAAATTGAATTTGCAAGAACAAGCGCCTTGTCTGATACTGTGCAAGGGGTCATAAGGGTCCTATAAAGATTTACAGCAGAGCTCCGGAGAATGTCTTCCAAATAGGCTTTACTACCTGTTACAAATCTCTGTTACTGCCTTCCTAAGATGCATGAGGGTTTTGAGGCAATGCCATCTTCTCCAGCTCCGTATCTCACTTGGTAATTTCTGCTTTCATCATCTGAGACACCCCAAAGGAAGCTGGAAGCCCACAAGGTCTTCCTGCATCTTGCTGTAGAAAGTTTCTACTTACTTATATCAGAGAAAATCATGCTATAAAAATAGCTGCAACTTAAATTACCACAAATATATGCACTAATATTGTGGAGAAATGCCACAATACCTTAAAAAAAAAAAAAAATCTGGGCAGGTAACTGCTATGAGGTGAATCTATCTGACTTTATCGTATGAGGCTGCTGGATTTCTGCTGATAGTCACCTTAAGGTGAGAGCAGCCATCAGGCATTTTTGTGTTACCAAACTAAAATTAATTCCACGTTACAGCAAACACAAAAGAACAAAATCCTTATTAAAAACACAGATTAAATGCATTATTATATGAATCTCTATTTGGAAGATGAAGCTGATCCTCTGTCCCTAAATACTAAACATAGCACTCATTACTGCAAATAGCCAGCCCTTGCCATCCTAGTGAGGCACCAACCGTAATAGCCCGGGTGCTCACATATTAATGGGGCCTTTAAGATCACGTAAACTTGGGCTCCCTCACCAGGCTCTGCTCCAGGTATTTATAAGAATCGGAACATGACAAGTTCTCATTTTAGAAGTCCTGTAATTTTTTTCAACCTTTCTTTCCTCTAAGTGCTTTGTGGATCACCACAGCACAAGCTGACCCATGATACACACTTTGCACATCTGCAAAGCCAGCAACTCTTCCAATATATTTCTGGATGTTTAAGAGGAGAGAGGTAAGGTGTCAGGTGATGGTGTTTCACCTGGAAGTTAAAAATTGAACTCCAGGAAGAAAACACATTGTCAGGGATTACAGCAGGTCTGTGGAATCCTTGGCTCCCCTGGCGGAGAGCGTTAACCTTGAAAAAGTCAGAGTGTACCCTTGAGATAGGGAAGGCATGTAGACGGCAGAAAGCTGTAAATAGGTCTAGGGAAGTTTCAACCACGGAGCAGAGTGAGAAAACTTTGGCAAACTGGTGAAGCTAAGGGTCATCCAATCACAACCATGTTACTAGCCACTGCTCTTTGTAGTCTTCACCAATAAGCCGCAGTCATGACAAGGAGAGCTCTGTATAAATAATGCACTAGAAGAACAATAAAGCGTAGTTTGAGTTGCATCTACCCCAGTTGTTTGTGCTTTTGGCTGCCACGACTGTGACAACTGGTGACTCCGAGGTGATGATAAGGAGTGGACTGCCTGGTGACTGGCGATGGTGGCAGAGCCCGGCGTAGCTTGAGAGCAGCGGGGAAGCTGCCTGGTCCGGACCTGTGATTTGGCATCTTGTGAAGGTGAGCCGCGGGGAACGGGATTGACACCTCTCGAAGGTGCAAACGGGACTGACACCTCTCGAAGGTGCGCCACTGACAGTGGAGATATAGAGACATGGGGCAAAACCTGACAAAGCAGGAAGCCCTAGTCTTATCTACTTGGAAAACTTTGCCTGCTCACAGAGGTATCAAAGTTACTGACTATGCGTTACGCCGCCTGCTGCTCTGGTGCCAAGGACAGGGGTTTGAAGCCACCTCTGCTATCACATTCAGCGAGTGCTTGACAGAAGACCGAACAAGAGGCACAAGCGACTGTGGCCACGGCCACACGGCCTGCGGCTCCACCCCCGGCTGAACCCACTTGCCCTCCGGACCCTACAGAAGACCCTGGGGGAGGAACACCAGTGCCTTTACCACCATCCCTGACGTTACAGCCTGAGAAAGAGACGGGGAGGATGTGCCCCTGCTACCAGAATTGTAATGCTTTAAGTGAGGACAGAAACTGTTATTAGGGCTATTATTTCTATTCGCTATGTTTGTCTGTATTATGTGTATTATGTGTGCCTGCACACCAAGGAGGGAAAGTTACGTGACTGGTAGTGGAGCTTGTCCGCCCCCCAGCCTGCCTGCTGACGCGTACTGGCCCTACCCTACTATCCAGTCATGCCACTGGATAGAAACTGTGTTCGTGCTGTTTGTGTCTGTGGTCTTTAGGTCTTTCTTGTGTAATATATATCAGCAGAGAGGACTGAATAAGCACAACAAGAAAGTGCAGAATTTGAAAGCAGGAAAGCCAGGAGCAACTCAGACTGCGGCTTCCCCCTTCACCCCCACCCCGCCAGTGGCTCAGATGTTCCGGGGAAGAAGGAGGACTGGGAGCCGTACTCTGACTTATATCCTTGCAAAGAGATTAGCAAAATACTTCAGCATAGGAAACAAGAACGAAGCAACGGCCAAGCTCCAGTGTGACTGGTACGGAAGGACCGTCAACGGTCCTCACAAATTGTAAAAGCCTCAGTTGCTACTGGAGCGGAGGCCTCCTTAATATATAGAAATCCCAAGAAATTTAAAGGGCAACCTGTAATTATTACTGGCTTGGGAAGGAAAACAAATTGAAGCTGTGCAAACACAAATAGAAATGATTGTATTCAGCTATGATTATTCCTGTCCCTGAATGTATAATTGGAATTGATATTTTCAACGGACTGACTTTGAACCTTACTGACGGTTTGTACCAATTTGGAACAAAGAACTATACTAGCGCCCGGACAATTCTAGTCGGAAAAGATTCTGGGAGGGGGGGTGGGTATGAAGACATTTTGCAGACAATTAAAGTGCCTCTGGATGCAAAGGGGCCTATAGGGCGAGGACTCAGTGCACTGTTAATTGGACAGTCTAGCAGTACTTTAAGTGGATTAATTGTTCATGTGGGTGTTGTTGATTCGGATTATACTGGACAAATTTGTGCTATGATGTCTACTCCCTATCCCTCAGTAACCATTCCCAAAGGTACCTGTGTCACTCAACTTGTGCCTTTTTCGAGTTGTGTTCCTCGCACAGAACTTAAGGAACGACGAGAAGGAAGCTTTGGCTTGACGGGTCCACCTCAAGTTTTCTGGTCGCAACTCGTATCAGCGCAGAGGCCGCAAATGACGTGTACCGTCTCCAACAAAGGCTATTCACCATCAACGTTGAAGATTATGGGTTTGTTGGACACTGGGGCTGATATGACTGTTATCTCTCAACATTCCTGGCCATCTTATTTGTGTTTTTGGCTGCCATGACTGCGACAGATTACCACAAGTACAGACATAAAATGTTATGGCTGTATTTATCCCGGCTAGCAGCAATGAAGGAGTTTGCCTACATGAAGGTAGGTGGATGTTAGATGCAGAGAGGAATAAACACATGCTAAAAATTGAAAACAGTATAAGATTTAAGTAACAAAAGCTAAATTTATATTGCTATGGTGCATTGAGTGACAAACTTTGCATCAGAAAAGGCTAATAGGAGAGCATCATTATGATTTCCATTCATTAATCTGTAATGTGGTGCAATGCTGTCTCTTAGTATATAAGAAATGAACTTCTGCCATACAGAAACTATATGTTTACTGAGTTAACAAACCAGACAGAACTGAACTGACAACAATTTAAAACATAGTATCTTTTTCCAATGTCTGCCACACTGTTCCTAGTTATCTATGTTGATTACTTGGAATATCAGTCTAGATTGTGTCTTTTTTCCATTCTGTGTTTTCTTTTTCCTCTAGATGCAAGATAATGAAATTGTGAAGATAGAAGCATGTTTAGTGTCTAAACCTATGAATGTGATTTGTCTTTACAGTGAAAATTCAGAGGGATGTCACAATGCCTTCCTACTTGAGCTTGTACTCTAGTGCTCTTAGCATTGAATAAATCTGCATTATGCTGCTCCTCCAAGAGTATTTATTGCTTAGCACAGATGGGAGTTTGTTAATATACGTAATGTTTCCTTAACCACTTACTTAAATTTTTCAATGTATTGTTGTCTCTTTCCAGGCTTTGCATGACAGAAAGTTTCCTCTTCCAAAACCTGTAGACTACAACAGGCATGCGGTAGTTGTGGAACTTATTAGTGGTTATCCCTTGTCAGTACTGAAGCTCGACTCCTCCGTGTAACAGAAACCCTGACCGTGTTACGTTCAGTAGGTAGCAGGGTTGGTGTTTTTCCTTGGTATACGGGTGAGCTGTGACTTCCCCTTGCTGGCTGTTGCTCTGCAGCCCACACAGGTTAGGCTTCTGCCTAGTAACAGCTTTCTTTCTGTTAGCTCTATATTCAAAGAAGGTGGTAGTTCTTTTGTTCAAAGAAATTGCTGAAATAGGCTGATATTTAAGTATGGAATAGATTGAAAGAGCAGTGAGGCACAGGTGAACATGACAACTATTTTCTACATAGAAACAGTGTATCCTGTATGACTTCCATGTTGTGATCTTTCTTTGGCTTCACCTCCTTACTATAGTAATTCAGCTAAGGTTACAATTCGCCCTTTTACAGCTTCTTAAAAAAATAGTTTCTTTGCTTTGTGTACCTAGAATATCATGTATAATTACGTTTATTGTTGTTGCTTCAGGGAATGTTACCTTGAGTTGTTTAATGCCTAGAAATATTAAATATTATTGAAGCTTGGAGGTGAATAGATAGCTTGGTTTGTTTGCACAAGTTTCCACAGTTGGTGTAATCCAAAATAACCTAGCGGCTTACCCAGAGATTTAAAGTTCTAAAACAAAGCATGTTGTGTTCTGATGTAATAGTCTATCTGTAATGGGCATTTTAATTAAGAGAGACTAATCTCAAAACTTAGGTGAATTGAAGAGTAATGTGGAAGAAATGCCTTTAAAAATGCACTATATTCTCTCATCCAATTTCTTTTGTTAAATAATTGCATATCTGTGCTCTAGATGAAGCACTTTAATTCCATGTGGACATCACAGTGAAAGTTTACTGTGCTATCACTTTTTATGCAGCTCTGACTTGAAGGGGAGGCTGTAGGGGTTGAGAATTATTTCAAATATGCTCATATCTAAAAAAAAAAAGCAGTTAAAGTGACTTCTATGTTCAAAAAAGGATTGTGATGTTTTATGATACAGACTTATGGCTATGGAAAATATTATCAATTAGTTTTAGTACCAACATTTAGTACCAAAATTTTAGACAGTGGTCTGTTACAAAGCTGCTGGCTTCCCCTGTACTTCTTTTGTATTATATGAAAATGATTAATTCTTAAAACACCGTAGTACTCCATTCAGACCAAAATATCTCATGAAGTAACTGTAAATGCTGACCTCTTCTTGATGGTGCTTAGTGCAACAAAGCAACTGCCTTCTCTCTTAGGCTGCTTGTAAAGAGATGAGGACCTGTATTTTGCTTTTTGCCCCGGTAAGTTACTTTGTTTTCACTAGTATAGGTTCTGATTTTAGAGTGTTTTGTTTTGTCCTAAGTTAGTCTAAAAATATTTTTTATGAAGGAAAATGTAATGAGGTGTATCTCTGACCTAGTGCTGCTACTGAGAGTAGGAGGTTGGACTAGAAATCTCAGGAGGTCCCTTCCACTCTGAATCACCCTGTTATCCCCCAAGATGTATTTCATCTACCTTGTATTTCATTTAAGTTTTTGAAAGTACAGGATATTTCTCTTTTATTTAATTTCAGGTGCCAAGTGTGCCAAATGGAAGATCCCACCTCTGTCTACAGTGAATTAATGGATCTAATAATTGGAAAACTTGCCAATCATGATTTAATCCATGGTGATTTCAATGAGTTTAATCTCATATTAGATGACGATGACCATGTCACCATGATTGATTTCCCTCAGATAATATCAACATCATATCCAAATGCTGAATAGTAGGTGGAAACTTCTGAAGAACGTGTGTTTTCAAAGTAAATGTAGCAACTGATGATAACAGCAAATAGCAAACATAGCATACATAGCCTGTACTGGTGTCTGGGGTTATTTCTCCCCAGGTGCAGGACCGTGCACTTGGCCTTGTTGAATTTCATGAGGTTTCTCACTGCCCAGTTGTCCAGTCTGTCCAGGTCCCTCTGGATGGCAGCGCAGCCCTCTCGGGTATCCGCTACTCCTCCCAGCTTCGTATCATCGGCAAACTTGCTGAGGGAGCACTCTGTGCCTTCATCCAGGTCGTTGATGAATAAATTGAACAGGACTGGACCAAGGACTGACCCCTGGGGGACACTGCTAACTACAGGCTTCCAACTAGACTCTGCACTGCTGATCACCACCCTCTGAGCTCTGCCATCCAGCCACTTGTTAATCCACCTCAGCGTCCACTCATCCATCCCACACTTCTGGAGCTTGTCCAGGAGGATGTTGTGAGGGACGGTGTCAAAAGCCTTGGTGAAGTCAAGGTAGATGACATCCACCGCTCTCCCGTCATCTACGCAGCTGGTCATTCTGTCATAGAAGGCTATCAGGTTAGTCAAGCATGATTTCCCCTTGGTGAACTCATGCTGACTACTCCTGAACACCTTCTTGTCCTCCAGATTGACCAGTTGTGTCATGTACAGGCAAAGCTGGGATAACTTTTGATTTTAGGATGTTTTTTTCTTCACATTCAAATCTAACTGTAATGTATCGTGCCCCTAAGGCACAGCGTGGAGGCATTTATTTAATCTCCACTTCATTCATCAACAGCTACATTAGAGTTAATAAAATCTGTCTTATACAATCAACTGCTCCCTAAGTTGCTACAAGAGAAATGACTTTTTAAGTACATGGCTAGTAAAGGACCGGGGAGAAATGCCTGAATATCTACGCTAAAAACTGGGAGACTGCACAAGCAGTTCCTTGGAAATGAGAAGGAATATTCACGCAGAAAGATGCGACTCTCACACGACTGCAGTATTAGGATCCATCCCGAAACTAAGCCAGACATCTGTTTGGGAGGCCACCCAGCAGGAGGTTTTCATGCTGCTGGATAGCTCTGTGCTAGCATCTCAGTCCTGGGCGCTCGCAGCAAAGACGGCGAATGTGCGCACACAACTCGAGCCATGGGGCTAGGGGGAGGGAGAAGGATGTTCCCTGTTAGAAGTTTTCCTTGGTAACCAGTTCCTGCAGATCTACTGACAAGGTTTTTATTGGAAGTGTATGTACAAGCTGCTCGGACAGCGCGGGTGTGACCACCCACAGATCTCGGGGTGGGAAAGATGATTAAAATGAAAGAAAAGCCTAAGTGGGTCGGAGTAACATTTTTCTTTAGGCTTTCAAAGGCATAAAAAGAACTTCAAAGGCATTCTAATACAGAAATAACCTCCATGGGCTTTACACTGCTGTGAGTGCATGCCACCAACCCAGAGTGGTGGCAGAAATTCACAGTGCCTTGGTCTATAAAGTCAGATGAAAGTTTAGATCTATGCTATCTTCAACAGAGAGTTAAAGCCAAAAGATTTAGGTAGTGCTGTCTCACCTCATCTTATTCTTGACAGTATTTGAACAACATGAGCAGGGATTAAACTATGGAAAAAAGATAACATCATATGTTTCTCCGTAAGAGGATGTTCACAATTTTTACAAACGCATTTGTTTCTGGTAAAGCCTGAAACTACCAGATAAGAATGAAAACACATCCAGTGACCACACTGCTGCTCCAGCAGCTACCTTTTCTCAGTGGACTTGATTCAGTGCATGGGCAGGACTGGATTTTGCAAGGAGGAACCAAGTCGACCACCTCCAGGGAAACATCTCTCCAAGTGCAGGGGAGATGACAGGGGGACTGCAAATGAATGCAGAGCTGGGTATGTGGGCAACAGGACTGTGGGCTCTTTTGTTTCTCCCAGTCACTCCCCATCATACAAAACTTGGCCTGTATCTCTGGTTACTCCTTGCAAAAACACATGCAGTGGGATAGACAGCATGTCTTTACTAGGTGATCCTGTTTAGTAGGTAAAGCAGGTAGGAGAGGCAGTAGCCTCTTAGGATTGCCTTCCCAGTCTCTTTGCTGAGCCTGCACATTGGAACCTGTCATATTCCACACTTGAGCCTCTGGCCAACACTATGTATAAGACAATTTTTGACTGAATTGGCAAAATACATATACCGCTTACTCTGAAAAGCTATGTTTTTGATAAGGACTTGAAGTTTACCAGAAGAAGTGTCCTTCTGGGGAAAAGACATGATTTTTGAAGTTGCTAAAAACCCTACCTGCATTTCCACTCTGAAAAAGCTTTCTCTGTGGAGCAAGCCCTAGCTATGAAACCTCTTGGCCTGATTCTGGCGTGCATGCAGTGAGGTACTGGCCCTCAGCAGCACCTCAGGGCTGCAGTGAGGCCTGCCAGCAAGTGCACGGCCCTGTGCACCTGGGCACAGCTAGACATGCTGCACCCAGGGCCGCTGAGGGCAGAAGTGCGAGATTTACCACAGAGCCCTGGTTGGTAGGAACTAGTGTGGCAGGACATAGCAGATCAGGATGGCCAAGCTGCTAAAAGGCCATGGCTGGCAACAGGGGGAGAGAAGGATGGACCAAAAGGCTGGCTCTAGGATCTCATGAGGTGCTAAAGCCGGATGGGGAGTTTAGAGGAGATGGACTGGGCATGGGAGCTAGAAATGAGGATAAAAGGCTCTAATAATAAGCCAATAATCAAAGGAGATATGGAAGTGAAGTGACAGGAAGTGGGATGGAGAAGGATGCAAAGGCCAAAACTAAAAGCCCAGTGTTCAACTCTCTTACCAGCAAGAGTTATGTTTACCTGATGTGTTTGTTATGTTGTTCACATCTCGGATAATGCAGGGGTAACATCAGTAACATCCGCTGCCACGCAAGCCGGATGCCACCCAGCACTGGGAGTTGGCTTTTGCAACGCTGTAAAACCTCCCAACAGTTCAGTAAGTTCTTCTTCTTCCTGCCGACACTTCTGCTGACATCGCAGTGATCACTTGGGTAGCAGCAAGTCCATAGAGGATTAGTCCTCCGATGATTGTTGGAACTTCCTCGCGATCTTCTCCTCTCTCCGCTGCCATCGGTGTCGATAATGCCGGCTTCATCCATCACACTGGCACCCAATGGTTTTGTCCTGCAACATGAATACAAGCAAATCCTCACTCCCAGGTTATTAGAGGTATTGGACCTTGCCATTTTTGCGTGTGTAAATCTTTATACATAACATGCCTCTCCCTCACTTTGAGGCCCTTTCCTTGTCTGATGATGATGTTTTATTGGGATCAACCTGTGTTCTTCCCGATTTAGAAAATTTAACACATACATTGCCTTATTTAAACGGTCTTGGGGGGTGTACCTGTTAGTCCGTAATCCCAGTAATCACCTACACGCTCAACCTGGTGGTTTAAAAGTAAGCTTTATTAGCCGGCCGGTGGCGGACCTCTTACAGTTGGTCCTGAGATCCGCGCCGTCTGAGGAGAGCTCCATGTTTTTATAGACGACTGCAACTTCTTTGTTGAACGTTATCTACGATCACCATTGGTAATGACTAATCCCCCCTTAACAATCCCCTTTCTGTTTGGCAAGTTCGGAATCTTATCTCGTGGTCACAGCAAGAGCAGGATATAGTATCCTGTTAGTTCTTGTCCTTGACTGTAGCAAGCTATATTTACAAAAGCAGATGGCACAGTTATCTGTAGATCACATAGCCTATGCCTTATATTTCATTAGTGTGCAAGCGTTTTACAGAAGCAGTAAGTACGCTACCCTATTAACTCTTTATAGGCCTTACATTCCCCACTGGCTATTGTCTCTTCCTCAAACCCTTGAGGTGAGTTTGACCCCATCATCTTCCTTCAATGAGTTGTAATATGTCCTGGTAACCATTATTTTCGCATCAGAGATGAGAATGGTGGTATGGGTGGTAATGCACCTCAAAATGCAAGGTGCTACTAGCATAAGCAAAATGAGCAACACTACTCTCTTAATCTGTTAATATGTTTTTTTAACCCCTTACATTGCTTCTGATCGAATTGGGTACTGCTTCACTTGTACGGGTCTGGCCGTTGCTTCTGATGCTACTACTACAGGGGCTACATGAGCGGCCAGACCCGGAGGGTTAGTTTCTGCCCATACTGCGGGGGTCTTTCTTTGCAGCTCTTCCAGGAATGGATCTGGGACAACTTC
>VWPW01018698.1:0-26924 GCA_013389825.1 Crypturellus undulatus
GTAAGATACAGGTCCCTTTCATTTGTGGGAAGTGCTTTCCCATCAGTAGCATCCAGTTAGGTTTTCCTTTCAGAAATTCTATCAGGGTACAACTCTGCCCTGTCTCCATTACCTTTTTGCACTCAGGTGGCCAGCTTTACTCAGCTGTGCAGGTAAGCACACTTTCTATTTTGATTTTCCAGCAACAACAGTCCAAAAGTCAGGGCATTACATTTGACCCTAATAATTACAAGGTGCTCTTTAAGCATAGGATCAGAACTGCAAGCTGCAGAAGAAGAAAATATCAGTGTCATAACCACTGAGAGCAAAAGGTGGTTACTGTTTTTTTTCTCACTTCCCCTGCACTCTTCTAATTGTGATCTCCAACAGATCTTTTATAATCTTTTATGAACAGAAGCCTGTGCAAATAATAAGCTGTGAAGGAAATGTAAAACACAGTAGTTCCTGCTGTGAAGGCACAGAGCAGCTGAGGTACCGCGTGCTGCCTTTGCCTCAGTGTTCTAAGATCAGCCCTCAGGAATCCCAGGCGTTGGAGAGCAAGGAGCAAGTCTGTAGAAAGGGAGTCTTTCTACAGGTGCAGAAGGACTAGGTTAGGGATCATTAATCAAACTGGTATGACAGACTGTGGATACGGGAAAAAACAGATGCCTCCTTACAGAGCAGTTGTCTGTGGCTCTAATTGCAATCCTTAAAATCTATGCGCATTTCTTGGTCTATAATAACGAGGGAGAGGTCATTGCCACTGTTCCTTGTGCAGATAAAATAACAGAANTCAAATGCAGAGAGGCTCACGGGAATGCCTGCATGTACACACTGAAATAGAAGGAGTTGGTTGTGCATGATACACCTCAGTCCCAGTCCAAATGCCTTTAAGCCCTGCAGGGAGGATTTTTGCCATCTCTCTGCACTGCTGCTTGGCTCTTGAAGAGATACCCAAGTCCTTTTGCTGCAATTTGCTCTCCTAAATCAAGTACCGGAGAAATGTGTGTGGCAAAAGAAGACATTGCACCTCAGTGGTTCCCCTCATGACCCTCATGAGCATCTTTGCTCTTGGACACGCTGAATTGGCAGACCCGTGTCCTGAGCTGAAGCAGGACCCAGCAGGTGCCGCATCTGGAGCTCCAGTGCTGGTTCACAGGCAGCTGTAGAATTATTGTATGGTCTGCCCTGCAGAGTGAGGGAAAAGCTGTGGGTCTAACCACTGGTTTGCACGTGCATAGCCTGCAGGAATCCCCATGTGAGACGGAACGTGCTGCCATAGGAGAGATCTTCACAAGCTGGAGAGCAGAAGCCTTTACATTCAACTTTAATGCTTATAAGGTGCTTTATTAGGATTGGACCAGTACTTTAAGCTGTAGAAGAAAATATCCTTGTCATAACCACTGAGAGCAAAGGTTATTGCTCTTTTTAACATTACCTATACTCTTCTAATTTTGATTCTTAATAGATCTTTTATAAATAGAAGCATATACTATTAATATAGTCATTGAATGAAATGTAAAGCACAGCAGTTTATGCTAGATGCCAGTACTAAGAAGAGGCTAGAAATAACTCTGGTGAATCTGCTAATCCAAAAAGAAAAGCTGCAGAAAGATTCCAGACTGTGTCAAGAAAGTCCCTGCAAGTATGAACGCAAGTATTTAATTTGCACGATAAAGACTGTTTTCCCTTCCAAATTGCTCCTCCTTTCTGCCTAGTGAAATTGGATGAAATGACACTGCAGCCACTATTTATATGATACATTCTCCGTGCTGCTACATGGAAAGGAGTCTGCACCCTTAAATGCAAGGCCTTAAGTACTTTGTGCAAGACATAAATTCTCATCAAAGCATGTGTATTCAATACTGTGTACCTGTACAGGGCAGGCAGGATTGTATTCTGCATTTCCTTTGTCCTGCAGTCAGCCTCTTTACTACAGCAGTGATTCTGAAAGCATGACTCTTCATACATTGCACTTATTCAATTTTTCATTCAGTATCACATTCTGCATGGTAAAAGGATGTCCTTTAGATGCAACTACAGTGCTTTCATTTGCCACAGCAGAGTGTAGAAGTAAAGGAAAAAGGGTGAATCACCAAAATAACCCACAGCAGAGCAAGTTGCTAGTCTCAAATACACGTAGCCTCTTGACAGTGACCTTTCTAGGAGAACCAGCCACCCACCACTAGGACATGAAGGGTGGGCAATTTCACCGAGTGACTTGCTAGCTGGTGCCACACTGCAGAACTGAGCCCTTGCTGGAGAACCTCATGACGACGAGGCCGGGCAGTGCCCCAGGCATACGCGGCATCAGCTTATGAGTCCATTGGACGTGCTTCTCACCAAACACTGCCTATGCTGCCTATGCGATTCTCCTAACCAGATTTCTTTAATCTAGCAGTATGTGTCACTTTTGACTCATGTTGCTTCTGCTCTTGAGATGCACCAGTTCAGCTACCCAATTTTATTTACTCTGATCTCAAACTGGACTGCAAAACCTCAGACACTTGAGTGCCAACTTGTACTCTGAACTACATAGTGAAAGATAAATGAACTCCACTAAAAAGAACAAGAACAAAATAAACAGACATTGATCTTTCTTTCCTTTTACCACTGACTTCCTGAATTTCTTTCTAGACAAATATTTGTAATGGTTTTGGCAGGATCCTCACTCCCCAATCAGACATAGCTCCTGATAAAGATCAGGCCCCAGATCGGGATCCTCCTGAAGACAAAAGGGAATTGTTCAGAACAGGACTTTTTTTTGGGGGGAGGCAAGGCAGGGAGGTGATGGATAAAGTAGCAACTGGTAGGATAAGACTCTGACAAACTTAGGAACCATTTTTTTAAAGTATCTACTTGGCCTGCAGTCCTGAGAGAAAAAAAAAAAAAAAGAAAACCTGTTATTTGAAATGTTAGATTTTAACAATTACCCATCTAATTGTTTGCTGGTACCAACAATTCAGTAGGGACTGCAGAAACCTATTAATATTATGGGGTGCAGAGACACAGTGCCAGATTCTGATTTCACTTACATGTGGTATAATTCAGCCTATGTTTATATTTCCCTAAAATAACTGAGACCAAAATGGGCCTCACTTACCATCTCTTTGTCTTTAGAGTTTGGGAAAGGGGAAGCTTTCTGTCAAAACATAGGAGCAGTGAAATAAAAAAGTAAAAGCTGAAAAGGGCAGTTTCAGGCTGAAAAAATGTATGATTCATAGCAACTTGTTTAGACATATGCCTAAGTCATGCTATATGCTATAGCAATTTAATTATGTAATAGAAGGAATCATGTATTGTTGCATGCCCACAGCTCCCACTCATTTGACTAAATGCAGATGGGCTCACAGTACAGAGAAAATAGTACAAAAGAGAGAGAGAGAGAGAAGTGGTTATGGAATTTAAGAAAAAAAACATGAGCAAAAATAACACCCAAATGGCAAGCTTTGCATGCCACAAAGCATTCATTTATTCAACTGCAGCAATAGCCTGGGCAGAAGAGCATCCCAGCAACAAGCCAAGGCAATCCCAGTGTAGGATTAATGCCATTAAATTTGGGGGAAATGTCACAGCATGCATAAGAATTCTGAAAGCTTCAGAGCACAGTGGCACTGCTCTTGAGTGAATATGGGTGTTTCTGTTTTAAAGCTAGAGATGGAATTTCACAGCCTTTCCAGTGCATTTCTCCATTTACATCACAGGTTTACAGGACAGCAAGTGTTTCTGGATGTTCTGTACCATTCTGATGAAATCTAACAGGTTTTCCTGAAAACATTTTTGGGAAGATTTTGTAGACTGCTTGTACTCTGACTGTAACTTCAGTGAGCCCACAATACTACTCACTTCATTCATAGAAACACAGCCTTCAAAAGTCTCCTGCCTTGTTTAGGCACAAGACACGAGGATGTCTATGCAAACATGCACCCTCACAAATCTATATCAGATCAGCTTCTTTTAAAAGCAGGGGTGGCAAGCGGCAGCCCAAAAGCATGAGGGATACAATGGTGACAAGAGTCACAGAGATAAGTTATGTCAGCAGTGATAAGATACTTGTGAGAAGCACATTCAGTCCACCTGGGTACCAAAAGTAACATCTGTCATTTGACTGGCCTTTTGACCATGACATGTGGGGAATTACTCTAATTTATTGTGTCTTATCTTTCTGTTTACCTCTTGTCCGCACATATTTTTACAGTGAGTCTTCACATTGTAGAATGTCACTGGGACAAATCCCTATAGTAGTCTCTTCTGGGTGAAGATCATTTCTTTATGAGACTTTGTGGTTCCATGGTTGCTAATGCCAGATCTGTGCAATCAAAGATAAACCACTGGTATGTATATGATATAGATCAGACACAAACACATAATTACATTTCTATGGAATCAGCAAGATCAGATAATGCGGAACTTATTCTTGCTTTATAGCTTTATGCCTGCTTTTGACAGCTTTTGGGGGACAGATGAGAACTGATTTGTTTTAGAGTGGCACAGATAGACAGTTCTTTTACCTCTCTTTGCAGCTTGGCCCATAAGTGATAGATTTTATTTGGTTTAGTGCGGTTCAGGACAGAAAAATGGCCACCCTGTACTTTTGTAAAGAGGTTAAGACTGTAAAATAAGAACTCAAAAATAAATAAAAGCTCATGTTTCAGTGGTCTGCTTGAGGATCTGGGCATCCCCCAAATGCATGTTGTGCATTTGCCAACCCTAACAGGGATAAGAGTACTGCAGCACTGGGGGTAAACCTGCCTATCCCAGGTGGAAAGAAGGTACTTGGGCCAGAGGCAACATAATTAAACACATATATATAGGGAGTACCATGCAAATGGTCTCTGGGAAAACAGGGACCTGCTCACAGTATTCGCCTAGAGGAAGCACAGGGAGGGCTGTACTCCCTCTACAAAAGCAAAGCTTGAAGAAATGCGATCAATTAATTTAAGGAAAAATCAGAATGTTTAATAGTCTTGTACAGAAATAAGGTCTACTCTGAGGTCTGGAATGATACATGGCCTCAGTGATCAGCTACATGGTCTCCGAATCACCCCTGTTACAGAGAACAGCAAATGAAGAGCCTGCAGCATGTAGGGAATCCATTAGCTGCACTTACATTATCCCACGGCGGTGACTCAGATCATTTATATCACCTCTGGATGCTGAACATATCAGGGCAATAAAAAGATTTTAAAGTATTGAGGAAGCAGGGCTAATATGTAAGAATCCCTCAAGGGAGAGAGGGTGGAAAAAATGATAGGGTAAGGTACATTACTGTACATTCCTGTACATCATCCGTCCATTCAGTAATAAGCAAATGTGATCAACATCCATCAGATGTGCTGCTCTTTCTTCTCTCCAGGAAGCGTGTGGCATGTTCATTCTTCAAGTGTATATTTCTCTCCATCATTTTGTTGCATGCTGTTATCAGCAAAAAACAGGTCAAAGTAGTTCATCTGCATTTGGAAGAGAAGAGGGTGGTGTGCACTGCTAAGATCATGCATAGCTGGTTGCAGAATGTTCAGCTAGTCCCTGAAAAATAGCAGCCAAAGAAAGAACCTATATTGCACCATAAATATTCATTACAGCGTTTGCAGATCTGCTCTTGCTGAGTACGACCTTTGGGCTCTATTTGCAAAGTTATGGGATTTTTAAGCCTATTGGAGGTTGAGAAAGGGGAGCAAATTTGATTGCAGAAATTATTCTGGTCTGAATACAAACTAGGAGATCATCTTATTGTATGAGAAACTAGAGTTGTGCTTTGGGAGTAATGCAAGGACTGTAAGTGAACTTGCCTCACCTTCTATAGCTTCAAGTGAAAGGAAGGTGTGTCCGGACAGAGACAGAAACCAAACTTAGCACTGCCTCATCCAGCTGAGCTGAACCTGCTGATGTCCTCATTTCCACTGCCTGGATCACCCATGCACACATTTCAGGTACACTCCTCTATCAAAGAAACAGAAGGGTATTTCTGTGCATTTCCTCATGAAGAAATTGGGATTACAATTATAAGCAAAGCACTGAACTTTTTTTTACATATAAGTAAGGCACTCGTCAATGCCAGTATAGCTATACTGATGCCAATATAGCTTATTTCATTTGTCTTAAAAAATGCAAATCTCTTATTCAGAAATGAGCCTGATTTTATCTCAGATTTTAACCCACCAAAACCTTAAGATAAAAAAGTAAAGATTTCTGACTTCACATTTGAGCTGTTGACCAAATTCAGAAGCAGAAGCTACTTACGTATCTTTACTAATAGTGCTTTTAGGCCTTAGAATACATATTTTTAGAATTACTAAGATTATATTTTGCACTGATTTCTAACTTAGATTTTTCAAGGCTTGCATCCACTGAAATAAAAACACGAGATTTAATTATTTTTTAATAGATCAAAATCAGGAACTCGCATGTCTAATAGTTATGAAGAATATCCAGTTTATTTCAATGTTTTTAAGCAGAATAAAAATGCATCAACTCACTAAAAGTACAAGGGTTGCCAACACACAGTTAGCTGGAGAGCCACTGCTGCCAGCGTATTCCTGCAGCTCTGGTCTCTGTGCGGCTTGTCACTGCAGACACAGCACAGTACGTTGCATTGTGGCAGCTGCATTTGCTGAGGAATACTCTACCTGGCACAAAAGTTGCTGACTGTTATATTTGAAAACATTACATCTTATTTTGCCAGTCAGACTGAGAAATCGAAGGGTTTTGTGAGGTGTAGCTGACAAGCAGGAGAAATGTCTCTGGGGCTAAAAAACAGGCTTGGGAGCCTGGAGATCTGGGTTCTTATTACGAACCCTTCAGCTCAGCCTTCATGTGGAGACCTGAGCAAGTTTCTGTGCACATAGTTCCATCCTGTCGAAATTGCAGATGGTAAAACTAAGCTGTCTCAGGGGTGAAGATTTACTGTACACAACAGTAGGTTAGTGGGGTGAAACTGGGAAGTGAAGCAAAGGTAACCTTTGGAAAACTGCCTGCAAGATCAGGGCAAAACTTGTCCCACTCCAATCACTGGGATTTCTGCTATTGCCTTCAGTGGGGCCAAGATTTCATTTTTTGTACCAGATACGAACAAAAAAGGATGCAAAATTGGGAACAGATTTATTAACTGGACATCATCAACTGCTTTTCAGATCTAAAAGAGTACATTGTAAAGTCTTAACCTGATTACATCACTACACTTCTGGCTTTCCCCAGCCACTGTGTAGGAGCAGAAAAGCTGTTCATGTTAAAATGTCAGAAATAAGATTCTTCTTTTTGGACAGCTTATTAGCAACAGAGGTATGAAAAGGCTGAAAGAAGGATTAACACTGACTTGAACCTGACACGAACCACAGATGCTCCTATATGGGGATTATACCAGTATAAAGGAAGGTGTGAACTTAATTAATCACGCTGGCAGCCTAATTCCTTATGTGACCATTTTTCTTCCAGTATGACCAGTGGACATTTTCAACACAGTTTATGATTCTTAAGAGGTAGTTGAAGCTGAAAAAAGTCACACTTTGTCCTGTAATAAGATCCCCATGGGAGATTATACTGGCATAACTGTAGTAATTTATTTGTAGTTACAGTGATACGACTTCCCATGCAGATGAATCCTGTCTTTGGTGGAGTTATTGATCTGCCCTGATGTATGTAAGAGCAGAAGAAGCCTGTTGTGTTTTAATTTTCTTCTGTACATAGCCAAGAAGCAGCACAATTCTTGGTGAAGAGGAAAAAACAGAAATGTCCTTCCTCCTTGCTCTTCTTCATGACTTCTAATAAAACTCTTTGATGTGAAACTACTTGGTCAGGACTGTAGTCTTCCCAAAATGCCTTTTTATTTGTGTCTGTAAAAAAAAAATACAGAAACAGATTGCTTTTTATTATACTTTTTCAGGCATTAAAGCAGTTATTTTGAATATAAAAGGGCATATGTACC
The DNA here is from genome assembly GCA_013389825.1 of Crypturellus undulatus. Taxonomy (NCBI): domain Eukaryota; kingdom Metazoa; phylum Chordata; class Aves; order Tinamiformes; family Tinamidae; genus Crypturellus; species Crypturellus undulatus. The sequence goes on from VWPW01018698.1 coordinate 7,901, forward strand.
CTCCTCTTGTCTCTGAAACCAAAAGTAAGAAGCGTTGTAGGCTGTAGGCAAAGACTGATTTCATAACATCTCTTCTGATTGCTCATTTTCAATCCTGTTTCAGCTGTACCTGATCACGGGTGTGTTGCATCAGACCTACTTGCTCACTAGTAACTTTATCGAACTACAGATAGTGCCCTGTGTTCCCATACCGTGTGCTCTGTATGCTAATGATATATTGTACGTCGCACGTAATTGTCGAGGCAGCACTGTTAAGCACAGTCCCAACTATCATTAACTTTCATCAGGCTGCTGATAGAAGTCAATTTGTGAATGAGTTTCACTAATCTAACCAGAGTCACAGCCAAGTAACTCTTTACATCTCTTTACATTTACTTGAGCTGACAGAAATTTTGTCCTGGCATAAGTGTATCACATTTTCCCTCAAACAACACTTTTGCCTAAGCTATCATAAGTAAACAGTGCATGAAACCAGGAGTGCCTCTTAAAACACTTTCATTTCTGAAACACTTAATATATTTGTTAATTAACAATATGCATCCTCCTTATATTTTTTTTTTTAAAAAAGAAAAATTGTGTTTGCACAATGAATAAAAATGAGATCTCAGAAACCTTTATGAATGAAAAACACCTCTCTATGGCTTAAGATATGCCCTGCCCTTAAGTTTTTTTTAAAAACAAACAAACAAACAAACAAACACTGTTAAAGGGAAACAATATCCTAGGGCAAAAGCACAAGAGGACTAAAACTCTGCTGCAAAATGGCCATGGTGGGCGAGGAGACATGAAAATTGCTGTTATGTGTAGACCTCCTGGACCTTGGTGACCATGAGCACACAGGTAAATCTGCACGGAAATATGGGATATGGGAGTTTGCCTTATTGCTGCTAAGGGGAAACTCCCACTCCTATAATAGCAGGGGCCGTGCATGAAACACTTCCGTAAGGAGGATGTAGCAGAAGTTTCTTTCCCTCTCGCGATCAGGACAGTCTCTGGCTTGAGCGGGGTCGTTCTGAGAGGCCAGGGCCGGCCGCAGAGGCGGAGGTGGCTCCTGAGGCCGCGGAGCGGTGGTGCTGGGGAGAAGCCCCAGCCCCGCGGGCTCTCCGGGGGACAGGGGCCCCGTGCTGGGCACAGAAGTGCTGCCGCGGGGGCAGCCAAAGGCACAGCCCCTTCAGGGGTATTTGCTTTATGTGCACAGCGGTGCCGCTGATGCAAACCAGCTCTGCAACCTGAGCCAGACCACTGCCCGCCGAGGAGCCTCCCTCGGTGCCGAGGCCCCACAGCAGAGGCAGGGATGACTGTGATGTTTTTGCCTGATTTGTGAGCTGAAGAACAAGGACAACACGTGTTGCAGCAGAACTCAGTCCTGTCGTGATTTCTGGGCTGCGTGCACTCCCTCCTGGGACCCCCGGACAAGCTCAGGTTGCAGGGGAGGCACTCGTGTCCTTCCTCTCGGGGACGATCTGCCACGACTTACACTGAGCTCTGGGTTAGTCTCCCTGTGGTGCATTTCTCCAAAAGAAACCCTGCTTATTCTTCCCTAACAAAAATTCAAGTGACACGTGGCCAGAATATAACCCCCCCACACACAGGCCCCAGTACACTCCCACACCTCCCCGTCTACTCCACATTCATAGCCCCGGCATGCCCAGCCGGCTCCTCATCTGAAGTCGCAGGAGCAGCTGGCACGGCTCACGGCTGCTCCGCGGGAGCCTTCCCAGGCTGCTGCAAACTCCTCCCCAGCACCCCTGCTCAGCTCGCACTCTGTGTTGAATCCTGCAGAGCAGAATTCTGACACCTCCCCAGCCTTCGCAAAGCAACCTCTGAGCACAGCCTCTTCACATCCCTATGCCTGGGCATCCACACGTGCTTGAGGGAAGGTTTCTATCCAAGCCATTGTTTTCTCTTTCCTGTCATTGCTCTTTAGCAGTCCCACTAGAGCCTTAACCCTGCATTTCCAGTCAGCAACACAAAATTGAGCTGGGAAACCCGACTCTTAAGTGATAAATATAAAACCACTGTGGAGGTTTTCTCCCGTTCCTTAGAAACCCCGAAGCCCATGTGGAAAATGGTCTGCACAAACGTGTGGGAATGTTCTGCTGAGTCACTCAAGGCCAGGCACTAAAATCCTGCACAGAGAGATTTTCAGAGACTTGAGAGCTGAGTCACTCCAGCAGACAGGGCTCTTGGAAAGGAAGCTCAGGTTGAGGTTTGGGCTTTCTTCTGTTTTCTTAATAATCAGACATGTCAAATCCCAGAAAGGGGTTAAGTTCAAACAGAGTCAGACAGCTCGGATGGAAATGGCTTGTAGGGCGTTTCACGGTGCTTTAGCTCCTCCCTGAACAGCAGCTGGCAAAATATGCAGATTTCTCTGTTTAAGAGCTGTAAACTGCCAAACCACTACTAAGCCTTAAATTTGTGCTGCTGGAGTGAGCAAACTATTTATAGAATAACAAATTAAATAAGCTTGCTGGACCTAATTCATATTTGGTGACTTCATCAAGTTACATAAGGGCAGATTTTAAACCACCACCTTTGTATAATTCTTTTCAGCCTTTTCCCATTTTTTTCCTGTTGCTTTGCTCTACTCTACTCTGTGTTGATTGGAGCTTGACACCATTTTTTGCAGGAGTATTTTAATTGGTATATTTCTGACATTTTTTCTTTATATCCGAGTTCTGTTGTTGTGACCTGGTCCTGGCCATGCTGAGTACAGAGCTGCTCAGCACCCTGCTGCAGTCAGCGGGATCCATTGGCCTCCGAACGTCTGTATAGTCTCTGCCTATGCACAGGGGTCATCTTGGAAGGAATGGGAAGCATATCTAAATTCTTTAGTACTTAACAAAAGTGTGTTCAGAATAAAATATTGTCTCTACAAAATACTGACCAATTGTTGACAAAAGTGTTTTATTAAAGAATATTTTACGATTTGCACAATGAAGACAAGACAAATAATATACTTGAACATATACACTGAAATTTTGAACTGAGCACCCAGAAACCAAGGACTTATGGATGTTGAGGACTTCTGAAATACTATTTGAACTCTCCAAATTGAGATATTGAGATATTGAGATATATTCCTGAGGAACTCTCCAAATTGAGCTGTCAATATCAGCTACATTGACAAAATGTTGACCTTACCGATAACACAGAGACAAACCCTTCAGCTAAGGACACAATCTATTTATAATCCAGAGGAACACGGAGAACTGCTTTCCTATTGCAAGCGGCTCCTATAAACTGCTGAGAACTTCTCACAAGGATAAGCAAGCCCCACTGCCAGTAAAGTCAAAGCACTCTGCAGGATGCGTGCAGCTTCTCAGCAAAGGGGAGCTCTAGTTCTCAGCCTTCGGGAAACAGAAACAAGGCAGTGTATCTGCACCAGCTTGCAATGCCGCTTTCAGCTTGTCAGGTAGGACCTTTTTTCTTATTTCAGGATACATCATGGCAGCACGTGACCTTTGGGTTGGAATAAGGATTTAGTGTGATTTTCTAAAGCATTTTTGAATCTAACCACCTTTTCAAATCTTGGTGTGTTGCCAAAGCCCATATTCCTTTAACTACACAGCACCTTTGAGGAGGTAAAGCAGCAGTCCGGGGACGGTTTTAGGGTCTCTGCCTCACACGGCCGTGGTGGAAAGCAGCAGCTGAGCTCTCATGAGAAGGTGTGTCCTGTTTCCCCTGGTTAACAGGGACAGCAAAACGCCCCTCGGGACTGTGCTGCAGCTGAAACACTTCCTCTGTTGTAAACAATCTGTGCCCTAGGAGAGGACCAGCTGAAAGGACCTGCAGGATAAAATGTGCTTCGCTCAGCAGGGCTTCCCTATTGGTGATACAGCCCATCAGCCCATGCTGCCGAGCGAGTGACCAGTGCCCTCAGCCCTCACCATCATAACCTTTCAAGCATCCTTCACAGGCTCATGAGGTATCTAAGTACACGAATAAGGAACCGAGAGTATAAACATAGCATGAAATCTGGCAACATGATCTCCGATTGTGTTCATAAACTGAGGGTGTGCTGGTATTTTGGAACTTTAGATTTTTGGGTAAAACTAGACCTGAATATAAAAAGCAGCTGAGAGTTTCAGGCATAAGGCTTCACTTCAGGGTTCCTAATGACTTTGACTTAGCTGAAACAATGAGATAGAAACCAGTCCTTGGCTTCCATTTAAATACTTTAAAGCTCTGCTATCCAACAATCTAAATGATCTAAATATTGTGATGGCATATGAAAAAAAAGGAAGTTGACTCTAAACAAAAGTCAGATAGAGCTTCAATTCCCCCCCAAAAAGGAGAATTTAAATGAGGTGTTGGAATGTACCTTAGATGTTTAACTTGCAGTTTTAACAAGCTCTCAAGTGGTGTCTGGAGCAGGGGTTAAATCCAATCTTTGAATCAGAAAAAGCTTGAAAAGCTCCGCGAGAGGAATGTGATACCGCTGCAGCCGGAGGTTATTAGCAGTGTGTAACTGATGTCTCTGCAGTGGAAGCTGAGGAGAGCAGGGGCTCTATCAACCAACCTCCTGCATCCTGGAGTTCCTCAGAGTGATAAAGGTTTCCTGTGTTCTCAAATGCAGTTATCCATTATACTCCAACAGTTAATTTTTCATTAAAAGGCTCCTAATGTCCTCAGCAGACAACATACCAGGTGCTTCTGTATCTCTGAAAAAGGCTGGGCTGGAAACATGGAAATGACTCCATATAAACAAAGCAGTAACCACATACAGGCGGTGGTATTTTTCTCGATAGGCTCAGTACAGTCATGATGACAAAGTGATACAAGTTACTAAAGGTGATATGGGCAAGTCACGGCCGCCTGTTGCACAGTCATGCCTGCAAACACACAGGACTCCACCATAAAGTCTGTAAATTGTTCATACATCTCCAACATTAGCTGACGCACCGGGGCAGGCAGCTACACCGTCACCGCTGGCCTGGGAACTCCACGTGGAATCCGTCCCGTTCGCTGTGCGAAATGAGGACAGAATGAAAATCACCAGGGTGCTCCATGGCGAGGGCAGCACGAATGAGCGTGCAAGTCCTATTACCATCATTACAATGGCTTGAACAGGCATGATGCACATCCTAGAAACACTTTGACAGAGATTAGATTTCAGCTAGCGAGTCCAGATAACTTGATGTCCTTAATTTTTCTATTCAATGAGATTGATGCAAAAGGCTGTGAGGCTTCTGTTTCCACTTTGCTCTCCTTAGAGAACTCTAGCATCATTCAGAACAGAAGTGCTCAGGGCCCAGATCTATTGCAGGCCCTGGAGAAAGGCCAGAGGACTTTCCTCCCCACCTCATTGAAAACGAATAGATTTGATACTTGTTCCTGATGCTCCCTCTCCATTCCAGACAGATCCCTAATGCTTCAGAGGAAAGAGATGCTGCACGGGGTGCAATGAGACATGAGGGAGGTGAAGGCTGCCTTTTTCCCCTTCCCTCTCCATGCCTAACTCCAGCTGGAGTGTCAGGGGAATGAGATTCACCTGCAGTGCATTTCACAGGCTTGCTCTGAGTTTAACTGCATTCACATTGGTACTTAACATGCAATATGCAGTAACAGCTGTGTCCAGCTGGGAATGGCAATCCCTTCTGCAGTGCAGTCAAAGAGCCCCTAAGATCTAGAGACTGGAGACCAGTGGAACTGCAGCCTAAACACTAATGTTGAGAAATAAAAAGCCCAAAACTGCGTGTTTAGATGTGGCTCCAGGACTGCCCAGGCTTCTCCTCTGACTGATCAGTGCCGTATGAAGGAAGGATGTCATCTTTATGTGCGCTTAGGATCCTGTTGGGACGCTTATCAACTAGATTGGCTCTTTCCTCATCAAGGCTCTGGCAAAGGTTTAAATCCTGTTTGGATTAGACTGAGAAAAGCTTCAGCAGTCTAAAAGCAGGTACATCCTTCCTTTGAAATGATGCTATGTTCTTCTACTGACATCCCACTTATTCTGCCAGCTTCCTGTCTTGATGTGGCTCTCACCTGCCTCCTTGTGCAAACTGCCACATGCCACTCTTCAGTGTCCTGGCTGGTGGCGAGTTCATTCCCCACCACAGTCCCCTGCTGAGGCTTGAACTTCATGGCCTTTCGGAGAAGACTGTCTTGGCCCTGTTACTGCAGGTGCTTAGTGCTGAGCTAAAACTAAGTATGAGAAAAGCACATGGAGGGGATACAGCCCTTGTTAAGTGATAAAAATAAAAGAAATAGTGCTGGGCTGCATGAATGGTAACCTGCTTCTTCACATTACAGAAGATCCATCTGCTTAGGTCCTCTCTGTCAGTCCCAGCTGGAGCATCTCTCTCAGTCACAAACTGAGGACCATTACAGGGGATGTTACATAGTACATGATACTACAAGTGTTCAGAAACTGCAAAAATCTGTCTCTTCAAAACAAATATGATGCTAGACAACATGAAAATCTGCTGTATCCCCCCAAAACCCTGGTATTTCTATCCCAAAGATTGCTGCTTTCTCCCACACTTGTTTGATTGCCCAGATGATGAGGTACCACATCAGTTAAAGAAACCTACAGCCAAAGGAAAACCACATCAGTTGGAAGGAAAGGTCCACTTATTCTAATAGCACTTAGCAAGGGGAAAAAAACCCTTCTAGAGCCATGTTGCTGGCTTACAATTTAATTAATGCCCTTCACCAGCATAAATTACTATCATGAGGTAAACGGCCTAGCCCAGGCTACACGGACACTTGCCAAAGAGAGCAATTCCAAGAGATGCTACAGGGAACTCTCTGCAGCTTTCCTGTCATTTGTACTGTACTTCGTGTTGAACTTACACCAAATATAAGACATGTTTCACAAATTTCTGTTCAGGTTGCTGCAACCCACAGGCTTCTATCAGATTCCCAAATGCTTATTAATATTTTGGTTTTTTGTTTCTTGGGATTTTTTTTTTTGATTTAGCACAATGTTTGGCTCAATGTTTAACAAAGTATTCATTGTTATTTATTGCAAAAATCACTGAAAATGTCTTTCCACTCCACAGAAACTGCGATTAATTCTGCCCATAAGTTAAGGTAAAATGTACCCATGAATCATGGTAATAGTATTCCATGCACAAGAAGACATGCAGCAAGCTTGACTAAGACTATATACAAAGGTGCATCTATTTTTCACAGGGGGCTATCTGAGTCACACTAGGAGCACGATCCATTTCTGACTCTGCGCCCCTGAGAACATGCAGCATTTCTGCAAGGCCTCCTGGTCTGCTATTCAGAGCATTCAACCAACATATCCACCTTCTCTTCCCAAATTTTTGTTCTCTCTTTTTTCTTTCTTTACCAAATCACTGCAAAACGCACTCAGCAGTATGAGACTATTATTTCTCAGTGGCCACCACCTCGATGTGTTATTCCTCTAACTATGCTTCTTCCAAATGCTATTCCATTCCTTATAAGGCTACTGAAGCCATAGGAAAAGGAACTGTTTTGCTTTCTGTAGGACGAAAGACCAAAATGAAACAACATCCTCTGAATAATCAGGATAACTCTATACAGGTTACCAGGATTAGGCTGATTTGCCCCCATGAGGATTTACTGTGTCCTTTGTTTATCTGCAAAACATATCCTGCACTGCCAATTAAGGCTTCTTCCAGCTTGAGACCTTGGAACTGATCTTATTTCATACTTTCATTAATGACCTTGGCACAAGAAAATGAAAACAAGCTAACGAAACCAGTGCATCTCACAAGACTGAAAGGCTTTGTTGATGCAGAGGAGGACCAGGATATTGCACATGTGGACTAAGTGACACAAGCAGGATAAAACTGAGGATCAGATGTATAAGGCCACATATTTAGGGATTAACACCAGAATTTCTGCTATATACCTGGAAGCCCATTATTCAGCAGCAAAATAGAAGGACCTCACCTTTCCAGCTGAGCATAATCTGACAAGCCCTTGCTAATGTAATGCGGGGCTAAGAAACCTAAACATGTTGCCAAGAGGTGCAAGATTCATTTCCATCAGTAAGAGAGAGAAGTCAATGTGCTAGCACTGCAAGTCCTACTGAGATCCCACCGGGATGCTCCAACATGCCAAGTATTCTGTGTTGCACATGACAAATCCATGTTCCACAGGTCCTGAGGCTGCCTGAAGTGGCTGAGAATCTCCTGTACAGAAGCCTGCCAACCAAGGAGGCTCCCACCTTGACATGTGTCCAGAATTTGTTCAGCATCCAAAGACACTGGAGAAGGGGAGTGGAGGGATAGGAGGGGATGGAAGTAGCAGCGTTTTGGTCTGAAAAACAAACGGGACTCCGTGAATCAGTTTAGACTGGAAACTGAGAGCTTTCTATCCAACTAGACGGATTCCTACACGTGGAAAGAGGCACATAAACATTCCCAGAAAAAAATAAAATCCTTAGTTGTCTGAGAAACAGCTCAGTTCAAGTCAGGTCTCTCAGGAGCTGCCTTAGCAAAATACCAAAAAGTAAGTCAATCTTCCTTGCCAAATTGGAACAGACATTATCAGCTACTTCCACCTAACCAAATGCTTCTTTTTTGTTCAGGTTTCTCAGCTGTGAAGTCTTTCCTGGTGTTTTGATAACTGATCCCATCTTCCCCCCATCTGTTCACCCATTCTCTCTCCCCCAGCTCAACCCATTCCTTCCACACATTGCCTACAAGCATCCGAGGGATGAAATGAATTAAAGAAGGGAATGTCTCATATGTGGATCTTGTACTTAAACACAGTAGCTCTTTTGCCATGAAGCAGCGTCAATATTTCAGGAGCATGATACCAGTGGAAAGGCAACAGCTGGTCAGGGTCTAGGCAATCATTTGGCAATGTCAGAGATGCCAAGATTTAGTCATCCTAAGCTGCAGATATGGGAATGTAACATAGAGGTGGAGGGAAAAAAGTGAATTTTTTAAGGACCATAGAAAACACTCATGCACACACTCCCCTCCTGCAACTCCTAGAAGTTTTCTTGGAAACACCCTCAGGTTCTGAGGCTGCCACAAATAGTCACAGGATACTTTTTTACAGGTTTTCTTTTTCCACTCCAAACTGATTTCATCTTCAATGAATGCTGGGATCTTCAAGGACAAGAGCATTTTTAGCCACCTTCTCAGCTGCATCAAGCTCTGCTGTTGTCTCTGACGTAGGTAAAAAAATAAAGTGGGAATACACTTTAACTTTCACTGACGCCAAGGATTAACTGTGCAGATGTAGGTTAGTGTTCAATGTCTTGATTAATGATCTAGAAAAGAGTGAATAAGGCTAGTTTACAAGTGACACAATGTTATTTGACAGTCAGCACAGAAGCTTCAGATGTGGCTGTGAGTAAGTACATACAGACCAACAAATGCTGGTTGAATGAACAACATAAAACAGAGGAAACACCATGTTATCAAATGCAGTTGTGGAAGAAATTATCTGACTGTTAATGTGGTCAGCAAAACAAGAACATTACCCGTATGTTCGGCATCACTCTGAAAAGCTGACAAACATAAGGAAGTATCAGACAGAAAAAAAAAGAAAATCCAGAAGTATTAATCCACTCTCTAAATCGATATATCCTCACCTTGAAATCTGTGTTAAGTTCTGATTCTCCCACTACAAAGACAGATGAGACACAGAAGTTTAATAGAATATAATACAAGAATTTCAGAAGCATGGATGGACTAAACGATATTATGCAAATTCTACAATGGATGTATTAGAAAAATCTTAAAGCAATTAATTAAATACAAAGGACACACACATTCACAAGAGGAAACATTTCCCTGTAATTTACACTGGATTAAAATCTGGCTTTATCCTTTTAAAGTGAGTCATAAGGAGTTTGTACTCTGTGAAAGCCAAGTGCTAAATGACTCTCAGTGACAACCATCCTACTTATCAGACCCTACAACTAATGCTCAAACCAATTAAATTTCTATGTGCCCAGAATACTAATAAACCCAACTGCATCAGCAATATAGAATAGTCCTCTCTATCTGAAAATTCATGAGTTTGAATTAAATTATTTACGTATGAAGCAAAAGGAAAAAAATCAGTGCCCCCCCAAAATGACTCTTTAAACATAGTATGAGATGTAGCCCTATGCACAGACCTCATCTAGGGTCTGATTGGTCTGATTACCATTTTAGTGATAACTGAGTGAATTCATGTGAATTTAATTAGTGTACACATTTTACATTGGTCAATTAGGAGCAAATTTTAGCCATAATGAACATTTATCCAACTGTTCTTGCACTTGTAGACTTTGATTCATGTCCATCCTATCTCATTTTATTTAGGAGTAAAGTTGCTTAAGCAGCTGGAAAGAGACAGATACCTCCAGAAGATCCATCAGATGGGAAGAATTGTCCCCTACAAATGCCGGTTACTTTCCACAGGCTTCCCAGAAATGTTAGGGCTACTATGCTCAGAATTTCATCAACTTGGAACTCTGCTTACAGTGAAGAAGTCCATCTTTCTGTAGAAATGTCCTAGCAAAGTCTTGGAAAACAGACTAAGCATTTCTGCGACATATCCTTCTGCTAATCTGTAAGAAGGAGTTTACATATTCAGTATGGGTTTTAATTATTTCATCAAAAAGTTTGACAAGATACAAGAAGAGGTTCTTAAATTCTCTGTAAACTTAAATAAAACTCAAGCATTCATTATTTCTCAAATAACTACCTATCATATAAAATCTTTGGCACTTCAAACTTTAGGCCACTTTGCCTAAATCTTTTCTTGACATCAAGAATGTATCACCACAGTTACAATGCTCTTCTAGGGACAGTATTATTTTCATACAAGGCTCTTCTGTCCTGAGTGATGACTACCTGCCAATTCTAAAGAACCTTAAATCCAGTCATCTCTACCAAAGGACCTTTTTCTTAGAAAAAATATGGAATCAAAATGAGCTGTTTGAAGAGGTATAGCTATCTTACTGTTCAAAACCTTGAACATAAAACTAGTATACCTATCAGTGCTCTCAAGAGAAAATTGGCCTATTAGTAGGGCAGATTATGAAACCAACTCTGAAGCATAGCACTTCCCGAGAGATGTCTGGGACATTAAAAACATTTCAAGCAAAAATGCCTTCCAGAAGTGAGATTAACTGATGCTACTTTCTGTTACAGAAAAAGAGAAGAGAAGAGAAGAGAAGAGAAGAGAAGAGAAGAGAAGAGAAGAGAAGAGAAGAGAAGAGAAGAGAAGAGAAGAATATGACTGAATATATGGTGAGGGGTGCAAGAGGGATGTGGAACTTCTAGAGAGGCTCCAGCATAGAGCAATGAAGATAATTAAGGGACTGGAGTATCTATCATATGAGGAAAGACTAAGCAAGCTGGGCTTGTTTAGCCTGGAGAAAACACTGAGAGGAAATCTGATCAATATGTACAAATATCAGAGGGGAGAATGTAGGAAGGATGGCCCCAAAGTCTTCTCAGTGGCTAGTAACAGGACAAGCGGTAATGGGTACAAGCTGAAACACAGTAAGTTCCATTTCCATGTGAGGAAGAACTTCTTTCCTGGGAGGGTGACAGAGCCCTGGAACAGGCTGCCCAGAGAGGCTGTGAAGTCTCCTTCTCTGGAGATCTTCCAAACCCGCCTGGATGCCACCCTGTGCCATGTGCTCTAGGTGTCCTTGCTGGAGCAGGGATGTTGGACTAGATAATCTCTAGATCCCTTCCAACCTCAACCATTCTGTGATTCTGTGTGTAATGAAGAATTCTGTGTGAATATGATGAGCTTGGCCCATTGTATAAAATATTATATTTGGGGAAACAATATGCAAAGGCCTTAGATTTTGATGGTTCTTAAGAAGACACTGATTGGACTGTGGAAATAACGCTAGCATAGTTTGTTACCTTGGGAAGGTTGAACTTTTTAGCTGGTGCCCACAATGTTTGCTTACCACATGTCCTAGGAAAATGTCTTTCAAGGTTTTCTTATGTAGCATTATTTATAAATCAGTATTCTGATACAGATTGCTGTATGCGAGAATACGACAGCTACAAAATTGCTTTTAGAGTATGAATGCTAAGAAGAAAAACCTACTTATAAATAACAAAACCCTTTTATTTTTCTGCATCACATTTTAGAACCACATGTTTCTTCTATATCATGCTCATTGATTCCACAGTATATGATGGATGAAGATTTTGTGTATTTATTTTCAGTGACAAATTTTGTACTGGTCCAGACTTATCTGCTGGATTAGCAGGTGGGGTCACTGGAAAATTAATGGTCAGTGAAATGTCTGCTTTGAAAAGATGCTTCACTCTAAATAAGAAAAAGGCAGAAATCATCTGCTATTTAAAATAACTGAACAGATTAAAAAGGTGGAAAAGAGGAACTTGAAAAGACATCTCTCACGTACCAGGTGACTGCTGCAAGAATAATTTCTTTTTTTTTCCACAGAAAAGTTCTGCAATCTTCTTACGTAAAATAAGAAGTCTGTATTTCTGAAAAGTTTCACAGAGCAGGCAATTCATTTCCTGCCCTGCTTGCGTGACAGTGACACGGAAACAACAGAGCAAACTGGCCAACCACTGCTCCTCCAATATTGCACCCAGAAAGAAAAATCATCATCTCTCCAAGAAAATATCTAAATGAAATGGCTAAGAAGGTAATCAACAATGTCAGAAAAATCAGAGATTTTTAAAATATTTGATACATTTAATATAATCCTTTACACTAAAGATTTCTTCTTAAGGATCTCGTGATTTTAATAATCCCTGTGTAACTTCTATGCATAGGCAAAGATTTATAAAAACACTGCATTTGAACTTGCAGAAATTAAATTAACTCATAGGATTCCCTGTTATTAAGAAGGGGACCCCTGTGAACTATGTATCGAACACATCTAGCCTTTTAAAAATACTTTACTGAAAGCTACACAAACAATAATAATTTGATAAGAACAGGAAACATTAAGCTGCACTGGGAGGAGTCCATAAAGAAACTGAATGAAATAAATCCTCAAATTTAATTACAATTTCTCTGATTATCTAATTTGAAAGTCTCTAGTGTTCAAATACATGGGAATTAAATCTGAAAACTCCTCCTTGTGTTATTGTTTTCCATAGAGAACATCTAGCACCTTAAGACTAAATTCCATTTGTAGTCATCCCTGGATACATTTCATATTTAAATCTCTCCATTCAGATATCTCCTGCTGCAGAAATGGCATTACCTGCCAATGTGGCAAACTGCAATGTGTGATGTTAATATTTTTTGTGCTATATATTATAAGCAAACTCATTATATCAACAGCAGAACGTGCAAAAGAGGAGAAGGCAAAATGCTCTCTCATTAGTTTTCTCCAGAAGGCAAAATTTCCCTTGGGTAACCTTATTCCAGTACTGTAGGATGCAATTCATTGCCTATGTACCTCTTTGAATAGGCTTGAGCTTTTTTTCTTGCTTGTAGCCGATGGTTGCTCATCCTGCTTATCTGAGGCTTTCTATAATGTTAATATGTGTGGTTAAGTGACACAATTTGCATTAGCATTTGCCATCATTAAGCAGCTTGCTTATAGTGATGACATATAAGTATGATAACTTTGCTTCAGTAAAGCAATGGTGAGGTATGTTAACCATTTCAATTAATTTAATTATTAAAGATGCATGTACAGTGTACACTGTTCTTGGTTTGACAAAGTGTGTTCAGTCTGGTACGTACAAATAAAATAAATGTCACTCCCTATTCCCCTAAAGGATCGCTCCATTCTCTATAGAAGCACTTATGAATTGTGTATCGGGTACATAACCATAACTACCCAGAGATCCAGCATGCACGTTTTATAGTGCTAAAGTTTCTGATCTTTGCATAAGGAAGATGGTACTAAGCCCTAGTTAAACTTATAACCAAGAATCTTGCAATTACACACTACAGAACATACACATCCTACTTCCAGCTTAAGGTCACTGAAGACCAAGAACGCTTCAATACTGAATTTGAAAAAAATAACATACCTTGAAAAAAAATATTCTCTGAGATTTTCTATAAGCTTTGCTTTAGCCTATGAAGCTCATATGAGAAAAGTAGTTACATTACATGGTCCCACAGCTGACTCTGGCTAACCACTTGTCTGCTTTCTTTACACCTCTGTCTTTTTTTTTCCGTCTTCTCCCCTTCATTTTTATGGTTTGTTTACACTGGGAATAATTTGCTATATACGGTTTTGTTGGCATTGCTCCCTTAGCACACACTATTTCCAAAAGAAAGTGGCTTTTCTCCTATAATGGAGTTGCCACATAGGGAACTACCCCAGTTTGCCTACAGTGGTATCATTACAGTGATTCCTTTACCAGACAGTTTCATATACAGAGAAATACCTGACTTTCAACTACCTATCGACCCTAACATTAAATGGCATAGAAGAAAAGAAACCAAAATAAACAAAAATAAAACTCTAGTATCTAGCACATAAAGAGAATCTCATTGGATGTTCTCAGATTATTCTTTCTGTTCTGTTTTTTTCCCCTTTCTGTTACTTGGTCTAGTAATAGATGTTACCTCTCTGCACCAGCTTTGCCTGCTTACACTCCTAGGCGATCACAGCTACACAGCACTCTAAGAAACCAAACCAATCACCTGCCTACAGTCCTGGGGTCTTCCTCACACCTTCCTCCTACTCTTAGCTGTGTTTCAAGCCACGAGCCATGGTCCTTGTGTAATATGGGTGGCTGCTGTCACATCTCCCCTTCGGACATTTGTGGACAGCTGTAGGAGAAGGAGAAGATAGAGATGGAAAGGAGAAGTGCAGGGATCAAAGACATAACAGAAAGAGCTCTCTGAATTCACTAAACAACAAACTAATGAAGTCTTTCTGGGGACCTGTGCACCTTTATACATTTCTGTTTTACTCCCCGTGCCATCTTCCCTCTGATACTACCCTTAAAGTCATGGTAAATGTGTAGGGTTTATGCTTTCTGCCCTATGCATTTCATTTTTATGTCTTGCACATCCATTCCTGCTTTTCTCATTTGTCATGACCATTGGCAAAATAGCAAGTGAGCCAAAAAATCTACACATATCTATTGCAATATAGACATTTTATGAAACTAGAAATTTCATAGCACCACAATGAATTGTTCATGGATGAGGAACCTTAATGGTACAATCCCCAAAACTGTGCTATTTTTCTTGGATAGAAGAAAACCATATAATTAGAAAAGGGAACTAGTTACTTGTGATGAAAGAATAATCAAATCACCATTAAAAGCAAATTAGCTGCATTTATCTTAATTCTATGGCCCTACTGTTACCTCCTGATAGAAAAAGCTTCAGGAGGCTAAAATTTACTTGACAGTCTCAATGACTTTTGCCACTCCTGCTTGTTCAAGCATAAGAGTGCCCTTTATTAGATTTTGACACTTCAAGTTTGATTTAACTAAGGAAAAAAACATTAAAAGGGTATCTGTTTCTTTTCCTTAAAAAGGTACTCCACTTGTTATGCTTACAGCAAAGGCAAAGAGAAGTGCTGTGTATTTGGTCAGCAGCTTCTCTCATCCATAGGCCAGAAGAAGGAAAGGTGAACTATGTGAGGGGGGAAGATGCAAACACAGATAAATAGGTTCAATTCTTTAAAAATCACATCAAAACCAACCTTATACCAGTCTCCCAGCCTGACACTTACCTTCCTAACCCAAAATATTCATCAATAGAAAATTGTTTGAACAACACTCAATACTAACTACATACTCAGTAACTTTCTTTAGAGGCCTGTTCTCCTTAAAGCTCAAAAATCTTAACGTTTTATCAAAGAACTCCAAACCTACAGCCAGAGTGACTCCCCTAAACTTGAAAGTTGGCCAGTTGTAGGCTAAGTCTTTTGCCAGCTTCACGGAAAACTACCCAAATATGGTAACTTAATGAAAAAAATAACATTTTCAGTATGCTCAGTTGACATCTTTCAATTTGTCAGCAAAATTTTCTGAAGATTCCATACTCCAGGTCTCACAGAAGACTATTTATTATATGTTTACTCCTCCTACACTAGTTTTTTTCTCTCCGCAGTCTTACTGGGAGCTGGGAAAGTGAAGAAAAACGAAGAAAACAGCACAAAAAGAATGGCGGCCCGGAGCACAAGGTAGGGAGTGTAAGCGTAGAAGCTGAGCAGAGAGCAGGATACAGAACAGGAGGAAATGGGATAGCAAAATAAATCCAGAGACGGGTGAGAAGCAAAGAAAAAGATAGGAAGAAGCAGAGAAGTAAAATAGAAAAGCCCTGTAATTGCTTTTACAAACATGGAATATAGTGCCTTACAATTATGCAAATAGCTATGAAAACTACTTGTAAAACTGACACTTGAGGCAGGATCCCAAATTTCTCTGCTTTTTCTACTGCTACCCATTATAGTTTCATTTCCAGTAGTGCAGAAGTTTGTTGTTAATCTAAAGAGCTCAGTCACGCTGATGTTCACTGGGAGCCCACGTAAATCTTGGAACTCAAGTATGCTTTTTCTGTTTGCCAGTTTGGGGCCGTTGGTGGTATGTTTACCTTAATCCATGGTGCCACATGTCTGTTTTGTGATGAACCATCCTCACTTGCCATGAACTCAGTACACAGGACAAGCCTGGCACAGAGATTAGGCGGGGAAATTCTCGTCTGTAGTATCTCTATGTCACTTGCTGCAGAGACAAAACATATGTGATGAAGGCGGCTGCATGTGCCAGAACAAAAGGAGAGTCTTAGAGTTAAGACAGACAACTAAAGCTCTAGAAAACTAGATTCCACCTCTGTCCTAAAGTTCACATGTAATTCTAAACAATTAGCATTTTGTGCTTCTCATTTGTCTCTTCCAACTCATTTAAATAATATATGACATGACTTGCAGAGATGTTGAATCTGCAGGTACATTTGAAGTCAGTGGGAGGAGGGTTTTTAGTATGCATCAAATAATATAAATTGTTTTCTACTCTGGAAATGAAGGTCTTCAGTTTCTTCATATATATATATCTAGAAGTGCTGATATTTTTAATTACCTGGATATAAGATATGATAACACCATCCATTCCATAACCATGTTACAGAGACAAAGTCATCATCTTTAGCAGAGTGACAGCACTCCTGGAAAGCCTTAAAGAAAATTAATATGTTTAGATTCAGTGAAATTTAATTCTGTGCAGTAAATTGTACATTAAATTATACATGCAATAAGCATTAAGAGTAATATTAAATAGAAATACAGAATTGTTTGGAAAGTCTACTGCTATCTCAGGTGACTATATCACTTAATTATTCTTCTAAGCTGCCCACCTTCAGAATAGATGGACTTCTTGTCCTCAGTTAAAGAAAATTGTCCCTCATCACTCTGATAAGCCAGGATCTTCTACTTTTTTTTGGCTTAAGTTCATTAATGGACAGTTTCTACATATTTCTCTTCAATTTAAATCACAATTCTCCAACCTTGTTGTTTACTTCTTTTGGGATGTCAAACCTTCTCTTAGCCTTTACTACAGCCAAGAAATTCTTGTAGTCTCTTCTCATAGAAGCTCTCCAAAAAACATCAACCTTGCTGTGAGATGGGACTCCTGGGAGTAAACTGGCTTATGGTTCTGTCATTAAAGAATATATCGTGATGAGGTCTTAAAGCACATAAATCCACATGATCCTAATCTGAAGGGACCTTGACACATCGTAGGCCTGAATCTAGGCCATGCAGCTGATCTGCACACACGTAGTAGACTCTACACGACCTGTACAGTTAAGTCCAGATCCATCACACAGCTGGTATCAAGCGCGCTGTGCTTTGATTAGGTCAGCTTTGCCTTTGATTAGGTCACATCTGCTCAAAAAAGTCTACTTATCCATAGTTTATAGGTGGAATGGTTTCTCTCTACGATAAGACTTTGCATCCTTGCTTGAACAGGGGGCTTGGATTACATGATTTCTAGAGATCCCCTCCAACCTCAACCATTCTGTGATTCTGTGAGATGTGACAGCAATCCAGTAGTTCTGTGGTGAAAATGGTCAATTTTGATTTAGTTGTTTTTTTCTTATCACTTGCACTTCATATGTAACTGGATGTACTCGTTAGGCACTTGGTGAAAATGGGAGAATATCCTATTCTCAAGGAAAAATAAAAAGGCGACATAAAACTACATAGTTTTAAATTGTCAGGACAATAATTTCTAGGATAAGCTAAATAAAGCTTTACAGCAGAATCTCATTAACTTTTAATGAGGCATTATGAATAAGTCCTTTCCTGCCCAAACTTACACGACAAAGACAAATACTGGACTCTCCACAACGCAAACCTAACTTCCACATACATAATCCCTGTTCTAGTCCAAACAAAGATCAAGAACCCATACGAGCTGAGACAACATCCCAAGGTTGATTCAGAGGATTCATCATCCATCTGGATGCCGAAGTTGCTGAACATGACTATATTTGGCGATGCTGAAATCAAAGGTGAGAAATTTCACCACTTTGGCACAGAGCAGAGGCTCTGCGCTGGTGGCTGCGAACCCAAGCTTGCCCAGGGCCTCGCGGGCAGTATCTGATCCACTCCTGGATTTCGTGTGTCGAGCCTTGTGGCAGACAGCACAAAGCCACAATCTAGTTGCCACTTCCTGAGGCTCAGGCAGTACAAGCATAAAAAAAAGAAATCAGAAAATTCTTAAGTGTGAAGAAAGTTCATCCCAGTGGCACCATAAAAATCCACCGAACAGTCCCCTCGTGTACACTAGCTCGTGGATGGAGCGCTCATTAGGCTCTGTGTAGAGGCACCCGCTTAGAAGCCTCGTCTCTCCCCACCGTATCACCACACACGGACAAGGACAAAAGGCAACGCCCGGACTGTCGCGTAGGCCGGGCCCTCGTCTCCCCCTGCCCGGGCCCCACGGCAACGCTACACCTTTAGAATCCGTCTTTCACCCTCAAAACGGCTCCCACCCCAGAAACCGCCTTTCCCCCAGCCCTGGGAGTGTGCAGGACCCGCCCAAACTCATCCCCGGCGGGGCTGAGGCACCCGCTCCCGGAGCAGCCCCCGCGGGCGGGACCAGGCCGCAGCCCGCGGCGCCGTCTCCGCTCAGCGCCGCCCCGGCCCCCA
>VWPW01018698.1:27945-42555 GCA_013389825.1 Crypturellus undulatus
GCCCAGGCCCCTCCGCCGCAGGGCGACGCGGCTCCCGGCCCGACCCGCGGCCCGGGCCCTCCCTCGCGGCTCCCGGGTTATTTTTAAACCTTACGATGTATATTCCGGGGGCGATCTTACCGCACCTTCTTTTTTCGTGCGCTGCTCCCTGTCTCTGGCGCGCCCTGTCCTTCCTCGGTGCCCACCTGCAGGGCACACCACGTGCTGAGGAGGGGCTTGGTGTGACCGGGTACATTTCTGCAGACCCCCGTTAAGCAGTGTGTTAATATGTTCACTTGGGGCAAAGGAAGAAAGCAGCGTGAGGACAAAAAGGCAGCTATTTACAGCACCTGCTCTCCAGGCTGCTGCCCTGAGGTAGAGCTGAGCATGCTGTCCCCTGCCTGCTTTCTAGGCTGGCATTTCCCCAGGCGTGGGTTCTTGAGGCTGGTGCCTCTCCCCATTAGTCTACATGGAAGAGCAGGATGCTGCCAGTTCTTGGATCCAGGAAACATTCCTGGAGATGGGCAAAAGGAGACAAGACTCAGTACAGTTTGGGCTCAGAGAAGCTGTATAGGATCAAATTCTGTATCTCTTCATGCTAGAGTCATGGTTACCCTCTTCTTTCTGGCAGGCTTTGAGGGCGTTCTGACAGTGTGACATCCCCAGCTTCTCCTGCTTCTGCTACTGTCCCACTCTCACCCTTCTGCCAGCCACCATGGATAAGACCGAGTTGATCCAGAAAGCCAAGCTGGCCGAGCAAGCTGAGCGCTATGATGATATGGCCACCTGCATGAAGGCAGTAACGGAGCAGGGCGCAGAGCTGTCCAACGAGGAGCGCAACCTGCTCTCTGTGGCCTACAAGAACGTAGTGGGGGGGCGGCGCTCTGCCTGGAGGGTCATCTCTAGCATCGAGCAGAAGACGGACACCAGTGACAAGAAGATGCAGCTTATCAAGGACTATCGGGAGAAGGTGGAGTCTGAGCTCAGGTCTATCTGCACCACGGTGCTGGTGAGTGAGGGATCTCCTTTCTTTTCTTTATTTGTTTTTTTCCTCACTTGTTGGAGTTGACTCTTCAGTAGATCTTTACAGTGAAGTTGTGGTAGACTTTGAATAATATGAGGCTAAAGATTAAAGACTGATGTAATACACCTGAGTAGGCAAAGGGGCCTAGGAATAAAGAATTTGCTCTATAAGCAAAATTCCAGGTACTATTGATAGTGAAATACTGCACTGTGGTGGGGGTTGAATGTGTGTTGCCCTGTTCTACATGCTTAGTCCCGGCTACAGGACGCTGTGCATGTGTAATGCGCTAAAAATGTATGGCAAGTCGTCTTCAGTGGCTTATTACACCTTTTTGTTTTTTTTTTTTAACTTTAGTGTCTAGCATTGTCAAAACAAGAACAGGAAGTAACAACTCTATAAAGAAATACCCTTTTCTTGAGGTAGATGAGTTATGAATTGGGCTAGGAGATCTGAGTTTAAATCTGGCCTGTTTGGAAGTAACTGAATTTGCTTCTTTATTCTGACTCATATATAAGCGAGTACTTCTTGATTGTGCTGATATACTCGTTGGCTGCTCTATGGAATTGTTTTATATATGTATGTCAAAATGAGTTATCTTGACTTCAAAATTATTTTGGAATTTATCAATTTAATAAATTAGCTGAGTGGATGAGTTCTGATGGAAAGAGTCCATGTCTTTCAAAGAAGCTGTTTCTGTGGTTACAGATACAGGTTAGACAATACAAAAAAAGGGCATTTTTGCAAGCACTTGTGTAGGTGTACTTGTCTTTCCCATGACAAGAGTTTTTCTGTAGTTTCTGCTGTTATTTATGTTGACTTCCTTTGTTTGCTGTTTCAGTTTGGGAGCTAGTATCTTCATCTATAGATAAAACTTATTTACTTGTTAAAGCTGTCTTCTTCTTACCAAATGTAGTTTGTAAGAGGAGGCTATAGACAAAATTTTGTACTGGTGTGCCATCCAAGTTACTTCTTCCTCCCACAAGGAGATTGAACATCTTTGAAACAGAATAATACAAGTACGGAACTGTCTGAACTGAACTGAACAGGTTTGCATTGAAATTATTCCAGCTGTATCAAATGGTGGACAGCAGGTGTTCCGTGACCCTGATGCAAACGTTTTATGTAGGTATAGAAGGTGTTTTTTTTTTTTTTTCTACTAGCTGTTCTCTTCCTTATGTTCTAGTCTTTTTGCTCTGCTCTCAGCTGTGTTTTGTTGGCACCTCTCTCCTTTATTTCTCCCCTGCAAGACTGCAGAAAATAGCAAGATAGTAACCTGCAGACAGAAATGTTTTTCTTGTTGTGCCCTCCTGGTCAGGATATGCCTCCTTTTGAGGGTAGAGATGATAGTGTCTGCAGCAAGCCTTCATATTTTCCCTTGTCCTGGGTGCCATATGCAGTCATGCTTCATTCCCCTTTCTTCATCTCCCACTCCTGCGATCCATGAGTCAGCATCAGGGAGGCTGGAACTCGCTATGGGCAGACACTGCAAAGGATTAGTTTTCTAAAGCTCAACCACAAAACGTTTTTGAGTCCTTGCTCTTGGAATTATAACTTCATATAATACTATAGACACTGATTTTAGGTGTGTGTTTGTTCTTGAATCTCAAAGATGTTTTTTTGATTCTAGGACAGCAGCTAATCTGAAACAACTGCTGGCAAGAAGAGTGGAAAGGTTGCTTGTCATCTGGAGTATTTGGATTTAGCAAGGGTGGATGTGTTGGGTGGAGTGTGCCTGCTGTTAGTCATGCTAACTTTTTTTTTTTTTTTCAAAAGGTTTTTCATTACTGGTTCAACACAGCTTTTTAAAGAAATATATCTGCTGTTTTAGGTGCCTTTATTTTTACCAGCATTACAAAATAGTACTTATGGTTAATTGAATCTACTATTACTTTTTTTTTTTTTTTTTTTTTTTCTTCCCTCCTCCTCCTTGTAAAATGTTCCCCAAACCAATTAGGTAAGTTATTTTTAGGCCATGGTTTGATAAGGAACTTAGATTTCATCGCCACTAAAATGCGAACATTCAAAATCATGGTGATAACCTGCTTTGATACATATAATTTTTACTAGTTATTTAATTAATGCACAAAAATTGTTGGTGGCCACAGTAAGATATTATTCTATCTCCTGCCAAGCGATGAAGATACTTGTATGACAAAGTCATGTAATTCCTTCATCAAAGAGCTACCTGAAAGACCAGTCATAAAATTAACAGTTAAAAAGGCTTCAGATCACATCTAATCTTATTTGCAATTTAGACAATTAAAACAACTCATGGTTTCCATGATTTTTTTCCTTTTCAGGAAGGTGCACTAGCAGGTTTTACCAAAATTCCTGTATTGATTGACTAATTCTTTGGTAATATAGAGTAGAGAATTAAGGTTGAATCTTCACTTGTGAAGAACAGACGAGCTTATTCAGGGACAGGAGAGTTTCATGAACCAAGAAATAGGCTAGAGACTTCACTATTTTGTTAAGTTGAGCTAGATTTTTTCACATACTGGAAAAATGTATACTCTAAACCCTGAGTCCATATTGCTTAATATTCTGAGTAATTTAAAGGCAGGCTTAGTACATAACGTAGAAGGGAATTTCACATCATTGG
The DNA here is from genome assembly GCA_013389825.1 of Crypturellus undulatus. Taxonomy (NCBI): domain Eukaryota; kingdom Metazoa; phylum Chordata; class Aves; order Tinamiformes; family Tinamidae; genus Crypturellus; species Crypturellus undulatus. Next base: position 31,551 of record VWPW01018698.1, read on the forward strand.
TAAAATAATATACATGACTTTAAACATGGGATACACAATACAAGGTTAGTGCTGTCTTAGGGACTTTGTTTAATGGCTTCAGGCCTTCAGAGAAGGTAACATTATTCTTTGAAATAGAATTTCTCTGGGGCAGCAGATGAAACTGGTTTGAGAACACAAGTCTTGGGGAGAACAAGGGTAACGGAAAAGGCGAAAGAACCCCAAAACCTTGTCTGGAAGTGCGTCTCTCTGCACCTGTAACTTGAAGTTTTTTCATTTGTATTTGGAAGTGCAGGGTGTGTGCCCAGATGCTAGGCCCAATGTTGAGCTCTGCCTAGAGCTCAAGTTTGAATAGAGCAATAGAGATGAGATTTGATGCCTACTAGTTTATAGTGTACAGCTTGAGGAAGATGCTCTGACTGCAGTTGTTAATGCTGCAAAACAACTGCATCTTGATTACTTATTCTCCTTAGCCAAATTTTAAAAGGTCGTTTTAATCTGTTTTTAACTTACCTGCACAGAAGAGTTATGTGCATTGGGGTTTTGAGCTGTCTGGCCGTTTGTTTTGTAATGTAGAACTGTTTGTAGAGGATGTACTGTCAGGCCCAAGTTGGCTAGGATTTCTAGAAAATAAGAAAAAACACTGTGAACTTTAATGGATTTTAATGGTAATACTGCTTTTTTCTTTGGCACTCTGTGGTGTCAGTCTCTGCAGTAAAATAGCCTTGACCTGTAAGACACATCTTTTTTTTTTCATTTTTTACTGTCATATGGTTGAGAGGATGCTTGTAAATGTTTGATCTTCTGTGAGATTGCAGTGGTAATTGTTGAAAGAGTCTAAGTGCCTTGCTCTTGACAGCTTCCCTTTTTGTCTATCCTTCTGTCCTCCTTCCCTCAAAGTGACAATACTATTGCTACTTCTGCTTTGAAATTAAGAAACGATAAATGTAAATAGAAATGAAGATAAAAATCTCTTTATGTTCATTTCTGATTTTTACCTGTTTTCCAGATCTAGCTTCTAATTTAATCATTAGAAAAAAATACACTGGAAACTTTTTTTTTCTTTTTTTTTTTGAATGGCACAATGTCAGAGCTTCATTGAAAATGAAATTAGTGGTGTTTTTGCAGCAGCAAATAGATGATTCAAGTCAATTCAAGTACCTGCGTCAGATAACAAGCTTTGAACATATTTTTGTTCTTTCATTACTATTATCTTTGGCCTGTAGTAAAATGAAACTCTAGTGTTTTTTTTTTTAAACAAAATTCTGGTAGATTCAGTAAGTTGCAGCTTGATGCTCCTAATTACGTGAATAATTTAGTAACACTTGAGTTAAGATTACTGTTGGGCTTGACTTAGTTGTCTTGACGGTGATTGGGCCAATGTCTCATATATATTTTTTAATAGGCTAAAGCAAATGCTGTTTGTTCATCCATTTTAAATAACTAAGAGGACTACTTCATAGCTTGGAGCCAGGCTTTAGATTGGGAATGTAACTTCTTGGAAGATGCAGAATTGCAGAGTGCATGTTAAATGAACATTTTAATTTGAAATAATTATAGTTGAGAGGATAATGTGTGTGGAGGGAAGAGCTGATAAGAATTGTGAAACTTAAAATTGAATTCTTTCTATTAAGCTTAGATAGGGAATTTTAGTTTCAAATGTGTTTTAGGTTTAACTTGCTCAGAATACTCAAATGGGGTTTTCTGGTTTTCTGTTTGCTGACTTTTCTTTTTTTCTTTTTGCTTTCATTAGACTCCTCTTATGTTTTACCAGTATTTAATTTTGTCCAAGTTGAGGTTTACTGGGTAGAACCAGAAAAATAAGTATTTGTTCCTGTGGCCTCTTTATCTTTGATGGAGACAAAACGACAGATGACAGACTAGAATAAAACTAGATTGTTGATGCTGGAGTGCTGTGCTCTTCTGCAAGGAAAACGGAATCAATTTCTAAAAAAGGACTGATACTTGCAGAAACAGTCTAATGTGCTGGGCTTCTAGCAAAGGCAGAAAGTTGTCAGATCCCAACTGAAAATAATCCAAGGAATTCTTTATGGTAGCTGAGGCCTCTATCATGGTCATCAGTTTGCATACTCACAATTTGCATAACTGGATACTGAATTTCTAAAATATACAAGCTAGTGGAAGACACAGGAAAAATCAACACAAGCTATTCTGTCTCGTGCTCTGCAATCTTTTCTTTGTGGTATTTTTGTGTGATGTCACTTTCTTTTTTTAAGAAGCTACTGGAGTGAGGTTAGTTTATTGATTTCATGTGCGTGGATGTGCATCTAAGGTAAAGCTGAAGCAGGAAAGAGCTACTTTGTGGAAAGCAGAAAATGGCTTTTCTTAAGAAATGATCACCAAAAGATTCCACTTTTGTGAAGTCATAGCTCTGAGTACTTCTCTTAAAAATTCGTCCTGATGGCGAGCACTCTCTGCAAAGCAGGGTGTGCAGCAACTGCAGGTAGGAAAGAGTAGCACTGGTGTAGGTCACTTGCTGTGGAGGAGAGTGGTATAGCCAAAGCCTCATTGCAATGTCAAATCCATTTTTCTAACGACATTAAAATATAGATGAACCAGCGTGGTTGTAAGCAAGGCTTTTCAAACTTTGTACTATACCTCAGTTCACTTTTACATCTAGAATTAAATTTTTGAGAGGAGACTTCCTAGACTTACTTCTTGTAAGTCTGTTGTGCTTACCTGCTTGGATGGCTACTTTGAAGGCTTTTTTTCCTGAATTAGGTACTAATACAGTAGATTCCTTTTGAAGTGTAGATTGCTACATATTAAAAGAAATAGAACTTCAAGAGGAGGGGATACACCAGAGGTGTGAAGGCTGCTAGTAGTCGATTTCTGTATGAAGAGAAAACATTAGAATTGCTTGATGTATTATTAAAATGATGGGTTGTTGCAATTTCTACATGAGAACTAAAGCAGGGTATTCCCTTTTGTTACTGGGAAATACCTTCTTTTTCAGAGGAAGGTAGTGAGAAAACACCGGGGAGGAGAGGGGGTTGCATGGATGTACTTTCTTTGTAGTGTTTGCTAAGTGGGGATGTTTGTTTTAGTGGTATTTTTTTTTTTTTTAATTCTTTCCCTTTAGTTGAATGCATGGTCTTTGAGAATGATGGGCCTGCTGTCCCAGATGGTAATGGTAATTTGTGTATTTAAGTGCTTTTGTGCTTAGCAGCAAATTTGAAATTAATTTTGTCAGGGACTTGCTAGGTAAAATAAATAAGAATATTCTTAAACAATGTGTGTTTTTTTTTTTTTTTTTTTTTTTGGGGTTTTTTGTTACGTTTTTTTTTTTTTTTTTTTTTTTGGGTAGCTGAGTTCATTGGTCAGATTTTTTCAGTTTCTTTTTCATCCTACCTGTATCCCAGGAAGTGGGGACTCCATCTGAGCCCACCACTGAGGAGGCAGCTTGAGTTATTATTATGCAGATGTTCAGAATGAACTAGCAAATTATATGTGAACTAGGTATGTAGTCATATAAGTTACTAAAAATAATTTACTGTAAATGCTTGCTTTTTTTATACTGCTACTACCCATACACCAGAATTTTAGATATATAAAACAATGAACTCTAAAGTCCTGAACTAGCTGTGATGTCACTTGTACCTTTCTCTTAATTTGTTAAAGGGAGATGTATTGGATTTATCAGCCTCTTATATTTATTTGTGTTTCTTCCTTTATCTAGTAATCTTTATTCTGACCTTTGATTTGAACAACTTCTAAAGCAGTTGGCTACAGCAGTCAGAAAAACAGCAGAAAAACTCTCAATTAGCTGTGACATTATTTTAAATATACTACATACAGTCTTATCAGACTGAAACCTTCAGTTTTCCTCGCTAAAAACTTTCTTCAAGGAGTTCTGCAAAAAGCATTCCATATGAGAACAGAATTCTTATTCACAGCCGTTGTTCTAAGTGGAAATATATAGGCAGAGCCTTAGCAAGATCAAGGTTCACTTTCTGTGAGTTGTTTTTCAGTTTTTGTAACTTTAAATATTAATCTTTGTAGCGAAGGCTTCTTTGGTTTAGGGAGTAGCAAATTACAGCCAACTTAAAATACTGAATGAAATAATGTATTTTTGGACTTCCTTCAGGTTAATGTGAAATTGAACAACAAAAAAGGCTCTTTCAAAACTTCTGACTCCACCAGCTGCACTGTGTGACTTGAGGGGGGGAGTACATCTAAAGTTCACAATTATTCCAGATTTTTATGGCAGCAGGTATCTAATCTATGTTTCCCAAAGGGAGAGCAGACCTAAAGCAAGTAAACTTCTAGGAAGGTACCCTACCTAGCTCATTTGTTAGCATAAAAGGCTGCATTTGTAGAAGTATCTTTTTAAAATTACCTTCAATCCATGCAGTCCCATATACTGTGTTTCAGTTCAAGTGCAGGTGATATAAATATAAAATACAGAAATATTTTAAAATTCAAATAGATATTTTTGGTTGATTCTCTCACACTATGGAAGATCACAGGTGGGGGACAATGTGGAACTGGGAAACTTCTCGTCATACTGGAATTCTGAAGAGAAGGATTTGATGTCAACAGTATGCATTTGCTAGAGGAAGAAATGTTTCAAGTATTTTAAGGAATCAAAAGTATGGAAAATATGATCATGGAAGAATGTTGGAATATATTTGGGATGAATCTGTCTGATAGCAAGAATAATTCTCCTGAAAGCTTTTGACTCTGGACAGCCATTATTTCTGTAAAAAAAAAAAAAAAATACTTTTTGGAGAAAAAAAGGATAACAGTCTTTTGAGGACTTGCATTTGGCAAGGGCAGATTGGAAAACTTTAAGCCTCTTGCATTAAAAACTTGAATAATTCTTTGACTTTCACTGTGTTGTTTGTTTCTGATGAAAATCTAAAGAAGAACTTACATTTCTACACCCTTCAATTTCCTGGCTTACATAGTTCTTTAGGGACTACAGAACTCTTGAACTTCTTGTTTTAAGAGAAATAAAAGCAGTGAATCTCAATTCTAGATTAAATTAATCTCAACTCCAGGTGGGAATAGTGTGGGCAGATACAGTGCAGCTGGAGCTTCTAGTGTGTATGTTAAATGGGATTCCAGATACTTCATTCAGAGCCAATTCTAAATATCAACTGCCAGCTCTTTTAAAACTATGTAGACAAATATTCAGAACCAAATGAAAAAGACATATGAGGTCATCTTCTCCTTTCCATGCCAAGTATGTTGGTCTCTGCCAGATGTGTTAGCCTGTGCTTTATCAGGTCATTTTATGCTACTGTGAGCCCATACCATTATTGGAAAGATGGATGTTTATTTTGCCCAATATATTAACTGAAATACTAATGTTTTGTGAGCTGAATGAAAACTAGGAATTTATTGTCCTCCCAAAAGGAGATGATGTACAGAACTTGGTTCAAGAAGCATGGAAGTGCATAACTCTGCTGAGTTACATTATTGAATGTAAAGTGATCTTGCTCTTGCAGCGAGGACTCTCCCTTTCCTGTCAAGAAAACAACTGCTGAATGTTAAAACACGCCTAGGTTGCAGTGAGTCATACTTGTGGGATTTGGAATAACTAATTTTGACTTGAAATAGTCGAAAAGTCTTTATAGCAATGTATTAGATGGCTTAAACAGGCCAGCATTTGTCAGTACAAGCATTTTTGAAAGGCATGATCACCTGTGCTGTCAAAAAACTTGGCAAAGCTATTCATTAAGACTGTTTAAAATTGCAATTAACAGGGATACTAAGGGAATGCACTGGTCTGAGCTGTCTCGCCACCTTTTTGGGCTTTAATTTTTGACTATGGTTAGTGGAAAACATTTTGCATGCTGCTTGCAACCAGTCTTCTCAATATTAGAGCTGGATGAATCTTACGAAATACCTGAGACTGAAGACACTCACACTGTTCCTCCCTACTCCCTAGAAGGGAAAATTCTGCATATTGTGCAAAACTACAAAAATGCAGCCTGTACTGGATTGTACACATCTTCCATGCTCTGTTCATAGCATGTCTGTGAAATCCAAGCTGAAATGGCAAACTGTTCTTTTTCTAGATTAGGCTGTGACATTGAACTCATGTTCAGAGTGGTCAATTAACTTTCTAAAAAAAAAAAAAAAAAATGGTGTCAACATGTACTTCTTGTGCGTTATTTTTAAAGAACCTTGTCTCAAAAATAGGTTTATTTCAAAATAGTTTCTTCACTTGCATGTGACCATTTGACTTTGCAAGGTTTAGCCCAGATGTAGGCTCTTGCAGGCAAGTATGGCAGGCATTAAGTAATCAGTTACTTGCTGTCACCCATTTAACATCTGTTCTGGAGGCTAGCTTCAATAAACTTTATTAAAAAGGAAAAAAGCTCAAGTTCAAAATGCAGATCATTCAATGTCAGGATGGGCAGGAGTGCTTAGGAAACGGACGAAAGCAGCTTATTACTCTGACTTGTGAGAATCACTGCTTGGGATAGCACACTTTTGTTGCAGGTGTAACAAGTATTTGAGCAAACAAGAACTTCTGAGCATTTGATTTAAAGTCCAAACTGGTCTTCTAGTTATGAACTTTTTCCATCATGACTGAGAAAAATACCAAATTTTGAGTAGTATATGCCCTGATATTATTAGTTGCTTGGTGTCTCAAGAAGACTCTTTCTTTTTGGTTTTCTTTCCTGAAGGTGCTTTTAATCTGTTATGTTATTGAAAACCTGACAGGAAAAAAAGACTGAGAGGAGATGTAATCAATCTGTATAAGTATGTAGGGAGAATGGGGCCAGGCTCTTCTCCATGGTGGCCAGTGACAGCACAAGGCGTAGTGGGTACAAGCTGAAACACAGGAAGTTCCATCCCCATGTAAGGAAGAACTTCTTTCCTGTGAGAGTAACAGCCCTGGAACAGGCTGCCCAGAGAGGTTGTGGAATCTCCTTGTCTGGAGATCTTCTAAACCTGTCTGGATGCCACCCTGTGCCACATGCTCTAGGTGTCCCTGCTGGAGCAGGGGGGTTGGAATAGATGATCTCTAGAGGTCCCTTCCAACCTCAACCATCCTGGGATTCTGTAATTTTTGTCTTAAGTTTCTAAATCCTTCAAATACAAATTGCTTCCCACTCTCCAGAAGAGTAGCACATTAAATCAAATGCCCAGATGTTTGGGGAGAGAGGAGGGGCAAACTAAGCAATTTGAGCTGCTTAGATTGAAACAAGAGACACGACCTTAACACTCAAGAATATTGCTAAGGCAGTCTTCCTTGAAAAAGCAAGATGTAATTTATCTGAACTTTATTCATAATGCTTCTATACTAGGGATTCTGAACACCAGCATGCTCTTTCTTGCTAAAGATCATACAGGAACTTTTAAGCGGCTTTTATTTATGGAAGGGTGTTTTTTTGTGTGTGTGTGCATTGATGGTGGCATGATAGTGGCTATGGCTATTTTTAATTCTGATGAAATAAAAGAAAGGGTGTGTGTTATTCAGTTGGGGAGAATTACAGATGGCAATTCAGATCAGTCTTTGATTAGCATAAAATTAAATAAATTTAAGAGCCAAGTATGTTGTAGGTGCAGGTATGTAAATATGATTGAGTTGGGAACTATGGTTACCACATTGAGAACTCTTTCTGGCAGTACCTAGGCACACGATTATCTTCAACCTGGTCTTAAAACTTGGCCTTAAACTATTTGGTCAGTAGATAATCTGTGTAGGTGACCTGATTTATGTTCATCCTCTGATGTTGAACTTTCAAGTGTGAAACATAGCTGTTAGCTAATGGTATTGGAAAATATGTATAGATCATATTGATAGGTTTGTTTTCTTAGTGAAGGTCAGTTCTGGATGCTGCAAGTGCAGAAGGTAACTCACAGTTCAATAAGTACTCAAGGAAATGTATTTATTTATTTTGTTGTCAATATTCTTTGTAGCTTAATCTTTGGTAGGAGAGAACTGTACAAACCAGAGGTGTTTTTCTGCTATTTGAACCTGCCAAGTTGTTAAATTGGATGGACATATTTAATATGTTACCATTGAACTTGACCTCTCATCAGGCTTGTCTTTTAAATAGATGCTAGATGTATTTTTGTTGTTTGCTTTTCAAATGGGAATCTTTAGAAGATGAAATTGTAATGAAGCAACTACGAAATCTGAGTGTGTAAGAAAAGGCTGGGTATACATTAAATCACTATGAGGAGGCATGTCTTCAGGGAGCTTTCTTGTCCTTATGGGATACAGCTGCTCTGCCCCTTCAGGGTTTGTTTGTCTTGAAGCTGAAATAACAGGGGCAAGTGGCGAGACCTGATGATTTAACCCAAGTCAGAGATAGTTTAATTCCCATGGTTTGATACTGCAATTGCACATTAACTGTTGTTACTACCTAAGCAGAGGGAAATGGATATGAAGGATGGACAGTTTCTCATTTGGGAGAGAGTGAAAAGTGAACTGTAAAAGATCCAAAAGTGCAATTGAAATGTAATTTTCTCTTGGCATGTAACAGAGTAAGTCAGCCAATGAAGAAAAACAATAAATCTCAATTTTAATGGGGGAAGAAGTAGATTGCTGCCAGACTCCAAGTCTTCTCCCAGTGGCGCCTTTAGGCAGCTGTAGGTCTCTTCCAGGGCCAGTAGCCTTTTATTGCTGACATATCTTGAAAACAAAACAAAATGAGAAGAAAAAAATAAAAACAGTATAAGCATCTTTTAATGTAATCGTACCAGAACATGAGCTCTACTTTGAGGAAAAAAAATTTAGTCTTGTTTTTCTAATTCTGTTCTTAGTTCTGACAGTCACTCAGCAACAAAACAAACGAGCGACAAATCACTCTTGTGATTTCTTGTGGGTTTTTTTCAGGGAAAAGCTCAATGCTTATTTCCCTAATAGCCTAAAACTAGCCTAATAGCTAGTTTTTAAGACCTTCCTTTAGAAGGTGCTAAGAGCAATAGCAGTTCTTAATGATGATGGCAACTGTATTTTGATACGTAACTTTTTCTGACTGAAGAGGCAGTGATTGTTTGCTTGAAGTGAAAGTAGTTTGACAGTCTTCCTTGTCAGAGAATTGTACCTATAGCAATGCCTGACTCATGATATAAATTTTATCATGAATTAATTTTGAGGTGGATGAAGCTTCCTTCACTGTTCACGATGCGTGTATTTTACTTGCTTTAAACCGATATTTAACCTGGGGAATCATGACTGATTATTGTTTGATGTAAAGATAAGCAAACCTGTGTAGGGAAAGCCAGAGAACAGATGTAAGAAATCTTGAATTTTCTTGGCTGCTATTGATATACAAAAGTATAAAATAAATTTAGCTTATTATGCATCTCTTTGCTCCCATTGCCTCATGAATATTTTCCTTCTGTTCAAAGGAGGGTGAGAAATTCCAGGAAATGATAATGCCTTGAGATGAATGACTCACTAAGTGTATCAAATACCTTATAGATTTGAAAGGTAATGTCTGGATAGATAATTAGCTTTAGTCCAAATATGCTTGTGTTCTGTGTGATTCATAAACGAGAAATTGTGTTGCATTTATTGTCCTTAAATAAACAAAACCACATATAGAAAACCTAGAGCAGGGATATTCTGCTGTCATGGTCAGAGGTGCAGTTGTCTCTGGGCAGTGCTTTAAGGATTAAGAAGCCCCAGGAGAAATGTAACAGAGAGGAGCTGCTTGCCTACACAGCTCAGCTTGTCCGGGTGAGTCTGATCATGACTGATTTCAGGAACCTTGCTAAATGTTAGCGTATTAAGCTTCAGCTCTCTTGATTCTGGAAAGTATTTCTCTTGAAAACAAATTTCTGCCTTAAACTTGAGGTAACTGCACTTATGCCTCAGACTTTGAAACCGTTTCTGTAGTTTTGTGCTTTGGGAGCTTGTGTTGCTCTTTACCTTTGTGGAGAAAAGCCTCAAGAAAATGTTCAGGCAGAGCCAAGCAGGAAGCTTCTCTCCCTGCAGAAACCTGTGGGGTGGGGAATAACTCATTCTAATAGGCAAGTGACTCATACAAAACTTCAGTGCTCATATGGGGTTTTATTACCCAGCTGCCTACTGCATCTTAATTTCTGTTTTAAAACATATCTCTTATTTTTGCTGCCGCTTCTGTAACACCAGCCAGGTGTGTTTTCCAGTACATTTGCTCAAACACTTTCATGCTTCACTGTGCTAAGGTGACGGTTTATTCCTAGGCCATGCCTAGTCTAGTGTCTAGTTTTTGGCATGGTTTCCCTTGCACCACAGCAAGTCCTAAGAATGTCTGTTTCTGCTTTGGTCAGTAAAAGCTTATTTCAGTTTTGGTTTCATTTTTATCCTCCCTCTGGTTTCTGCAAGACTGGAGCAAAAGCTGCTAAACTTCACACTTAACACTCTGGCATTGGTTTGGGGAGGAATCATTGAAGAGATGTGTTTCATACTCTATGCAATATTATCTCTGTAGTAAGCACGTTGTATGGAATCAAAAAGGCTTTTCCACCATACTGCAAGCACCCCACTACAAGCAGCAGTCTAAAATATTTATGAACACCCCAAAAATTCACTTGGCAGCAAGAAAATTCTTTAAGTTTGGTTGATTTCTCTGTTATAGTCAATTCTTAGAGGAGATAATGACATGGCAGTAGACACTGGAAATTGGAGGTTTGTTTGTGTAAAAATAAATGAATAAACTTTAAAAAATCACCTGATTTGATTATGGTGCTACAGTCGTTAATTAAAATAATGGAGGCGGGTTGGGGGGTGCTGAAAGCTTTCAATTTCTGCAGCTTAAATGTTTCCTTTGTAGCTGCTTCATGAATTTGGCTATGTATGAGGAGGCCTGCGTGGATGAGCAAGGAGCTTGTGGCAATGCTCAAGCAGAAGAAGGCGGTATACAGAATGTGGAAAGAAGGACAGGCCCCCTGGGAGAAATACAGGAGCGTAGTCAGGGAATGCAGAGTTATGACGAGGAAAGCTAAGGCGCATTTGGAATGTAAGCTGGCGAGGGATGTTAAGAATAACAAGAAAAACTTTTTCAAATATATAAACAGGAAAAGGAAGACTAAGGGAAATGTGGGTCCC
>VWPW01018698.1:42565-70828 GCA_013389825.1 Crypturellus undulatus
GGAACAGGCTGCCGAGAGAGGTTGTGGAGTCTCCTTCTCTGGAGATCTTCAAGACCCGCTTGGATGCAGCCCTGTGCCACGTGCTCTAGGTGGCCCTGCGTGTGCAGGGGGGTTGGACTAGATGACCTCTAGAGGTCCCTTCCAACCTTAGGCATTCTATGATTCTATGATTCTATTCCTTCTGTAAAAGCTTTACTGAAGTAGCTGCAGTTTGCAAGTATTGGAAACTTTCTTCTATTTTGATGACCTGTTTATTTTCCAAATAACTGAATTGCTTAAATTTGCTTAAAGTTGCTGTGGGTATTGCAGGGCTTCCTTGAGCAGATTGCAGTCTACTTGCATTGTATCTAAATTGCAGAGCTTATTTCTCCTTTGGGAGATGTGGAGTTGGGGAGTTAGGAAAAACCACTAGGACATGGGATAAGGGATAGGGAGGTCAGCTAAAAATTACCTTTCTCTTCAATTTTCTGAAGGTCCTGGGGGGAAAAATGCTTTGTTTGGGGAAAAAAATCATCTGGTACAAAGATCTGGTAAAGGCAGAAGAGGCTAATTCTTGCCTATCTCTGGCAAGTGGGGTTTGGGTTTTCTCACAAGTCTAAGGAATGCCAGTAAATACTTACTTTTCCTTTTATATGTGTGCACAAAGTGAGAAAAAATATCATTTTAATAGCTCTGCTATTACTTTTCCAGTTAAATTACTTATTTTAAACGTTTTTTTGTGGTCTAGTTGTATGATTGATTGAATCGATCAGAGATCGCATCTTGATGTAGTCTCTAGCATTGTGCCTTCCCATAGTTCGGGTTAAATGAATAGGCATCTATCTAAAATGTCCTTAAAACTGCCTTTTCTTAACTAGTAGCAAGCATTTGAGTCCACCAAAACTGGCTGGAGAGAAGAAAAAATAGATAGAACTTTGCAATGTTCTATGTGGAACTGATGGCTTCTCTTTTATGTTTCAGGAGCTGTTGGACAAATATTTAATAGCTAATGCAACTAATCCAGAGAGCAAGGTCTTCTACCTGAAGATGAAGGGAGACTATTTCCGATATCTTGCTGAAGTTGCCTGTGGTGATGACAGAAAACGTAAGTCCCTTGAGACCTTCAGGTTTAGGATAGTTAATAGATTTGAGCTTTGAAACATAGAGAGGATTCAGCAAATGAAGTATATGTGCCAGTATCTTACTCTGAGTTAATGTGGCTGTGTGGGAGAGATTATTTCCAGATTGGAAATCTCCAATGTTCCTATAGACAAAGTATAAAATTCTGAGCACACCTAAAGCAGCCTGTGCAGGGCAATTTGCACTGGTGTTTTCTTACATTTTCTCTTTCTTGCTAAAACTTATTGTACTACAGAATTACATCTCCAACACTTTTATAGGTTGATAGGACTCATGCATGGAGGAAGTTTTAACCATTCAATTGTGAAGCAGACTTCACTGTAGTCAATGGAGAAAGATTATAAATAAGTTATTAATTGCTTGCACTGCCAGTGAGCTGTAATCTAAAATTGTTGATGCTGATTGCCCTTCTGGACCCCACAGGCGAGGCTTGGAAAGCTTTGTGGCTGATGCGGTCACTTGATCCTGGGCATTCAAAGAGTTAGAACACGTGCTTAGGTGCTCGTGAGGACTTCAGAAAACTCTTCCAGGGGAGGCATCTAATCCTCTGCTCAGGGGATCTACTGAATCAAGCACTGGAACAGTCTTGCAGTGTGCCAAGGCACTGTTGTGACATTAAAGTTTTGGTGTGGTGTAAGTTATTGATACCTTTCTATTTAACAAAATCAGTTTTACTCTTGGAGTGATGCTGTGTTACTGTTGGGATCTGACAGGTCTCAGAAGTGACTCTCTCTGGCTTGGGCCTGGTAGACTTTTGATAGTGCTGGCTGCTTAAACTGATTGATTTGCAAAGTGGGAAGACAGAGCTGCTTGTCACTTAAGCAGAGAAAAAAAAAAACAAAAATATACATGAAAATAGAGTGAAAGCACTTGATAAATGAGTTACATTCAGAAATTCTTAACCCTTGGCCTGATTTAGATGACAGCAACAGTTGGACAACTTGGTGTTTGGCTCATTTCAAGTTAGTTTTTTGTCTCAAGTACAGCTTTGCAGGCTTGGCTAAACAAAGCAATGCCTGCTTAACTTGGCTCAGAGTGGTATGGATGCTTATTGCTTTACAAGGACTGATTGATAACCTTATTAGGGGATTCTGGTGCTTTCCATTGAAGACTTGTGTGTCACCATACAGACACTTCTCTGCGCTGAGGCAGATGATCATGGGCTGTTAAAAGTTCCAGTGGTAACACTTTCAAAGGCTTACAATAATACCTATAGATGTAATTCACAAACGTGTGTAGGGGTGTTTTTGGGTGCGGGGGGTATGAAAGAACATCAGAGCCCAAAGATGGGGCACTCTGAATTGAAAATTCTTAGTTCAGGATTATTGTTGCAGCTATCAGTCTCCTTCTGCACATATATTAAGAAATATTTTTTTTGCTGTTGATATGTTAACCCTTCCACGAGATTATTGTCACATCAGTGCCAAGAATATAATAAGAAAATTACAGAAGTATATAAATGACTCTCCCCTAAATTCTTTAGGAATCTCTCTAAGCATTGAAGTATTGTGTATGTCTTCTCAGCCTCATTTGTCAGGTACATTTTTTATACTAGAGCTGATCATCATTCAGTTTTCATAGACTGAGATAAACAAGTTTTTCTGATCTCCCACACTTAAGCACTTTGTTTTCTCTGCTTCAAATAACTACTTTTCCCAGTTGCTAGTTTTGTCTCTCTTTTTAACCATTTTGACAAGTTAAAAATAGTCCTTTAGCACTCATTACACAGTAAATATTGAAAGACTGTAGGCTACATTATGGGACTGTGATGCATAAAGGACTTGTTTACCAACTTCTGCTTTTCTGGCATTTTCTAGAGCTATTACAGTATTCCCACAGAAAAGAAGTGAATTCTGAGCTTTAGAAACAGCCTCCCTTTCTGTGCAGTCCCCTCTGCTTCAGCATGACCTGTGGTTGCCTTTGGGAGGGGAATCTGGAGCAGGCTGCATTTGGTGCTCTCAGTGTCTGCTTGGGCCTGGTAACTGCTTTTACTCTGTGATCATGTTATTTGGTCCCAAGTAATGTGTGCAGGCCCTTGTTTGGTTTTATCCTGCTTCTCCATGGGAGTACACCTGTAGTTTTTAGGAACACCAGGATGTGCCTACCAGGCCTCCTCACAGAGAGGAAGGGAGCCAGCAGCCACCTTAGTTGACCGCTCAGGCCTGACCCATCCCCAAGCAGGCCCATTCTCTGCAGGGCCTGCAGCAGGACTTCCATGGCCTCTTGCAAATACAGGCTGTACTGTAGCAAAGGGCATATGTTCAGAGGCTAAACCAATACTGTACAGTCAACCTTGGTATTTGCATTTATTAACTGTTCTGCCCTTATCATTGTGTCTTCTGAATACCTTTGCAGTAGCTCAGCTACCCCCCACTGTAGCAGCCCTATTTAAAATGGGTTTAAGATTATAATTGTTATTTAAGTGCAGTGTTTTGCTAAGGGCAGGCTGAAATAGCAGACTGCTCAGCCCTCTATTAGGGGAATATTTCAATCATAAATAAAATAACCCAGCCTCACATTGAAACACTTCTCGTTCCTAACAGAAACAATAGAAAACTCACAGGGAGCTTATCAGGAGGCATTTGATATCAGCAAGAAGGAGATGCAGCCAACGCATCCAATTCGCTTGGGTCTAGCTCTTAACTTCTCTGTATTTTACTATGAGATTCTCAACAACCCGGAGCTTGCCTGCACGCTGGCAAAGACAGTAAGTTATATTTTCTTCTATATGCCTGTAGGGACAGTAGAAGAGCATTTATTTTATCTGATTATTTCCCAAAGTTTGTACAGAAATATTGTACTTAATATATTTGTATCCAAGTTCCTAGTGTAAATAGGGGACAAAGTAGGCTGTATTTAGTGTGGTTTAAATTCTCAGCAACACTCTCTTTCAAGTAGAGAGCAATTTAGTCACTGACTTCTTATATTGCTGTTTTGTTTTGCTTAAAGGGGCCTAAACAGCTAATGTTAACTTCCTGTTGCTTAATGATTATTTGATAGACTAAAGGTGGCTTAATTATTCTAGGCATTTGATGAGGCTATCGCAGAACTCGATACACTGAACGAAGACTCATACAAAGACAGTACTCTCATCATGCAATTGCTTAGAGACAACCTAACAGTAAGTTGATTTCTTTATGTATGTTATTTAGCCGCGTGTCTGTAACCAGCAAATTTGTGATGAAATGAAACACATTGTTTCACTTTAGCACAAAAGATAGTGCGGATTAGGGCTGCTTACCCTGCTGTGACTTGTCACAAAAAAAAAAAAAAAAAGTTCAGTTTAATATTTTCATGACTGAGTTTAAATGTGGTCTTCAGCAACTGAAAGCTGCATAATCTAGAATAACAGTGTGGGTAGTTAATATTCAGTCTTGCTTGCTGGCCTTAAAGTGAAGCTGGAGAAGGTGCATTCAGTTAATCTTACATGCAAGATAAGGCAAGGAGTTTGGAAATAATAGCCCATAGTCTGTCGTGAATCCTAACTAAAATGTTGTTTATTGCATCAAAGACAAAATATCTTTGTTCATCCAATGCAACTCGCTTTCCTTTGAGAATAAAAGCACAAGCACTCGCATGTGCACACTGTTTCAGTGTGTTACAGTTGCAGTTAGATACAATGAGCTGCCATGAGAGTGTGTATCACAGTGATTAACTGTTTTTAAAGAAGGGTCTCATGGGACTACTAATTTCATTTGCATGGAACATCTCTAATATGAATATTCCTTGCACTTAATTACAGCAGTATTCTTAATTTTGCAGAACCTTTTCAGTAGATATTCATTTATTAGCACTATAGCTTAAATAACCAAGGTGGTAATCTTTACTTTTAGGGTCGAGACCTTTGCTTTTGACATCATTCATGAAGCTATCAGGCTTGTTGAATGATTGTTTATCAATGAAATAGCTGACTATTAAGCACGGAAGTCTGGACCTGTATAAAACTTGCCTGCTGTGCCCATGGGCATGAGGAAGTATTTCTAGCTGCAAGTGCCAGCACTGGAAGCCAGGGTGGGACAGCTACAGGGCACTCGTATTTTTTATTGCTCCTTGCATCTACTTCACAATTGGTAGTCATCCCTCTTGGGAAGTAAAGAAGCACTTGTCCATGTTGACACTGTTTTTCTTTTCTTTCTAGTTATGGACATCAGACAGTGCAGGAGAAGAATGTGATGCTGCAGAAGGTGCAGAAAACTAAACTGCACACGGGGTGTCATTCTCCCTTTCCTTCTCAAGAAACCTTTTTACACGTCTCCATTCCTTATAGCTCCACTTGGATTTCCTATAGCAAAGAAAACCCATCCATGTGTACGGAAATCAATTTATAGTCTTTTCACACTGCAGCTTTGGGAAAACTCCATTCCTTGATTTGTGTTTGTCCTGGCCTTCCTGGTGTGCGGTTACTGCTGTAGAAAAGTATTAATAGCTTCATTTCATATAAACATAAGTAACTTCCAAACACTTATGTAGCGGACTAAAGTGTACCTGGTATTTAAAAACAAATCTGAACCAGTTCCTGCCAGTTGACTGTGTTTTGTATTACAGTAAAGATATGAAAATGTAGTTAATTGCAACTAAAGAGTGTTCCACATAGCTTTTAATTCTCCACATTCCCTCCTTCTTCTGCAGGGTTTCCTTTCCATAATTGACTTTCACATGCTACTGTGTATTCTTTTCAGTAGGGATATGGAAGTATTGGGCCAGACAAAGTTTAGCATTTCTAGTTTGAAAATTTACAAATTGAGTTGCTTCCTGTATAGCATAATACAGGAGCCTGTGTGTTTGAAAACAGGGGCTACTCTTACTCTTCAGTTGCTGCTGTTTAAGTTGATATCCCTTCCCAATAAAAGTTCACTTACACTCCTGCCTTTGTAGTTCTGGTATTCACTTTACTATGTATTAGAAGCAGCATGTTACTGCCGGGGTACGGGCAGTGCTTTTTGGCAGACTAAAGTGCATGTCATTCCTTAATACACTGGAATGGGAAAACCAATTGAAGTTCACATGTCCAAGTATAAAATTTAGTACTTTTCCATGCAGGTTTGTGCACATGTGAGAAGGTGTCAAGTTTGTCCAGTGATTGTTATTTAGAGAGTTTGGACCACTATTGTGTGTTGCTAATCATTGATTGTAGTCCCAAAAAAGCCTTGTGAAAATGTTATGCCCTCTGTAACAGCAAAGTAACATCAAATAAAATTACATTTTATAAACCACTTACTGTTGACTTGTAACAATTCCATGCAGTTGTTCAGGGGCTAAACTTAATCTTGTGCTAGAAGTGTCTTGCTCAAATTTAGTGCACAGTTTAAAGTCTGCTGTTAAATGAACTCAGTTTGCATCGTGGATAATTTTTTGTAGTGTAACCTGACATGTGGACTTCTCAGTAACTAAATTTACTTGAGCTAGTAGCTTCTTACTAACAACCTAAGAAAAAAAACAGCTAATTTCTCAATGTTCTTCCCCAGCTTGCAAATCTTCCCAACCTAAATTATGCATTTTATGTAATCTTTTGAAATTCTCTGATCTACTCTCCCATGTATTTTTTTTCACCGATGGGCATCATTTTTTGTTACAGTATTCCAGATAAACTTTTAGAAATGCAGAGGAATTTTCTGCTCTAGAGTATTAGTCTGTGCTGCCGCATCCTAGTCTGCTTTCTGTCGTTCATAGACTGCTTCTAGTGTAACCATCCCCCTGATTTTTTGAGCTTTTTTTTTTTTGTAATAATAAGTTACTCTGCATTCTTTCCCCTAGATCATTTAAGAGTGTTTTTTTTGTTGTTTTTGTTTTTTTCCCTAAACCTCTACCTCTTAGTTCCCCATGTTGGTGGGTTTTGAAAATATTTAACTCCTGTTAGTGTCCTGGCTAGACAGGATGTGACTTTTTGAAAAGGGACATATTGCTAGTCCTCGTAGACTTCTGATGGTACATCTTCCACCTAGATCAGTATGCTTTTCTCTTCATTTTTTAAGAGTGTGCACAATGAGTATTCCTACAATAAAACTGTTTGGAAAATACGCTTCAATTGACATGCATTACTGTTTTTAAAAAAAAAAAAATGTATCACTTCCATTCTCTTCATGCAGTCACTTGGAAATGCTGTCAAAATACTGTATGGCAGGATTCTACATAAACTCATATGCTTCTTAAATGGTGTTTCGGTTTCGTAATTTCTTCTCCTTCCCCCATGCATTTCTTATTGATTATTTATTACTTTGTTTCATAATGGTGTTCAGCTCCTGAGTGCTTTCATTCCTCAGTTGGTATTTCAGTGCTGGCACATTAGGAGTCGGCTTTATCTCCTCACTTAAGAGTTGCTTTTTGTTCTCTTCCATAATGGTTTCTTAGTCTGCACTGCATTGTCCATTGACATTTATTGTTTCCTTCCTCCTCCGATTTTAGCACAAGAGAGTTGTCAGTTTTCACAACTGGAACAGTGTCTGTGCCCTGTATCTAGATTATAGCTTAATTTACTGAACACTGTCTGGTATTTTCTTGTATATTGAGCTGGGTCAGCTATCGCTTTCTTATTCAGAGCATCTAAATTTTGTCCAAAAATTAATCTTGAAAATGCAACAATAGATCTGGCATTTTAATAATAACACAATACCATATTTTCTTAGAAACTTTCAGAGTATTTACTTGGTCTGTAGTTTTGGATGGAGAGAGGAAAGAAAGGTGCAGGAGGAAAGGATGAGACAAGGAAGAGACATGTTTCCTGAAGAACTCTCTCCAGTCCCCCATACACAGGTGGGTTTCCCTGCTAATGCATCCCCCAGACCCCTTGGAGCACGTTCGTGTGGTGCTAGGGTCTCCCATTCCAGGGAATTACTCGCTTTTACTTAATTGTTGCTTCAGCTTATCCAAGAGGAACTGCCTGAGTTTAGGGACTCAACAGACTGATGCCTCAAATCCTGAACTGTGCTTATTCCTTGCAAGCCAGACACAGAATGGAGAGTTTTACAGTACAGACCATTTTAGTGTTAGCAACTCTGTCTTGTTGAAGGTTGGGTTCTTCACAGACTGAATACCACAGCATGTTGTAAGTGCTGTGGGGCAGAGTTACTGTCTTGATCTCAGCAAGGAATTTCCCACTACCACACTTGTTATCTGACCTTCCTAGTATTTCTGGAATGCTGAGAAGTGAGTTCTTGAATTCTGAGTTTTTCTGCCAAGTCGATCGTGCTGGTAGACATGGTAAGCAATTCTCTTTCTTTTGAGATATTTGTGCTATGACACAGTTCAGCAGGAAAATGGAGTTTTGTGCTTCAGGATCTTCTAAAAGTCAGTAATAACAAAAAAATACTGGTTTTCTGCTCCATGGGTCTAGTTTTCCATTGCAATTCTCTTGTTGGTGCAATAACTATTTATTATACTAGTAGAGAATTCTGTAAATGAAATATGAAAGTAACCTTTGCACTTAACTCTTTTCCCCCCCCCTTCCTTTTTATTTGGTACAATGTAGGTTTCAATAAGATTTGAAAGTTATTTTTACTTGCTGGAAAAAATAATCTATAGAAATGTTGATTCAGACAGGATTTATATGAGCATACAGAATGTATCAGTTATTGTTTTGCTAATATAGTTTTGAAATATGGAAAAGATACAGGCAGAGTGATATCCGTTAGGTCTGAGAACTGTCTGATGCCCTCCTATATCATCTTCCAGCCAAAGAATTCCTTATTAAACCAAGAACATAAGATAGGCAATAAATCATCTACCGTAGGAAAAGTGCCAGCTTGAAATTTATTCCTAGTATTACTGAAAATTTGGAGTCTACAAATGAAATCCCAGACTTCTGTAACAGGAACTAACTGCCCTCTTTTGTATGAGCATAGCTAGATGACATAACTGCTGAAAGCTTCAGCGATTGCAGCTTGGCCAGCTTTCAGATGAATAGAATGCCAGTGTGGGAAGGGCGAAATGCTACTGCCAGGTTTGGATGGCTGCCACGATACTTTCCACTGCTCCGTGAAGGCTCCGGCTTCACAGAGGTATGCCTGTGTTTTTGTGCTGTAATCCCTAAATCAATAGATCAGTGATAAAGCTGTAGCCCAAAACTGATAATGTTTTTAAAATACAAAATATAAATATATGTACATGAAAACACATGTAAGGCAAATCTGTGATTTGGCATCCGTATGAGAATCATCTGGGGTGAGTGATTCTCTAAATGCCATTGGAAGTGGCTCATAAGCTCTTATTACAAATGATACTCTCAGTTGTCCAATCTCCTTGCTTAGTTAAATCATCTTCTGTTGTGGTCATTTTAACTGTCAAATCCCTCTACTTTAAGAAAAAGAATGGTTGGTTTATAAAAACCATTAGATTTTTTTTTTTTTTAATTTTGCTTTTCCCTGTATATTGCCTTAAAATTAATTACTGCTGATCTTGTTACTGCTGAGCAGAAGATGGAATTGTTGTAAATCTCCTGGAAATGGTAAGAGGGGCTTATTTTGCCCCTGTAAGAAAGAAAGATGGTTTTTTCTATGCTGTAAAAAGCTCTATTTAAATGGCATCTTCTGAGGAAAACTCGAAACAGCGGAAGAGGTGAAAGAATCCAGGGTTTGGTTTAAGCAGTGACAGCAACAGCAAATCTGAACACTCTAACATTCTTCACATAGCTCAGACTTCCAGGAGGATTTCATACACATACTGAAGATAGTATAGCCCCTGTAATGTAGCATGCAAAAATCAGATCACTTTAGATCAGTTGTTCTGCAAGCAGAAACTTACGTCAGGGGTGTTTTAAACATATGAACTGGAGGCAGCTGGATGCTTGTGGGGAGTGCAGTAACACCTCCCTCAGTACCAGTTAATGAGGTGGCAGAATCAAGATCTTGCTCTTGTCACCCCTTCTGGAAATGAATTGACTGCAATAAAAACTAATTTTGTTCCATTAGCGTAATTTCCGCTGGTTTCAATGTATAGTTGCAATCCATTAAATTTACATAGCTACTTTGCCATATTCAGAATAACTGGTCTGAACCATACATTCTGCTGTTCATCTCCAACTGGCTTAAGTTTTGGTGAACTTTATTCATCACTTAATTTCTCTTTAGCTTCAGAGGCTGGAGATTCCAGTTCTGCATGGACTGTCCTCGAGGTGGGACCAGGTGTGTCCTGGTTCCTGCCCTCAGGGCAGGATGGGAGTGGAGCCTCCTTATCAGCTCACACCTGCTTAACAAGCCTTGTATTTAGATGTTTTAAGTCTTTTCTTCCTTTACTGCTGGAAATGCAAATAAAAACACATATTCTTGGCCTGCTGCTTTTGTGTTGGTGCTGCCTGTTGGCCAGAACAGCTGTGCCTGGTAAAGGGCTCCCTTGTCGAGGGGGCTGCACGGAGGGCCCTGCATTGAGCGGCCGAGAACTCCAGCGCCGCCTCCGGTGGGACCTGCAGGGATCCGGTACCGCCCGGACATGAGCAAAGACGGGTCCTAATGGTCCATGTCACTTCGAGCAAAGTTCTGCTGATTCTTGGCAGGGTTGTAGGCAGTCTGCAACACCTAGATAGGCGTTTTGTCAATTTTTACTGGGTAGATATTCTGTCTTGGGCAGGGGCTGTGCGCACAGAATCTGTATTTTGAAGACAAAAAGAACAATTGAGAGAGGCAGAATCATTGAATTCTCATTTTGCTTGCCTAACAGAAAGCTCTTTCACAGTAGGAGCATTTACCTGTGAAAAAAATAGGCACTGCAATCTTTTTCCAAATTGGTGCTCTGCGTTAAAATGTTTTTCTTGCTAATTCTTGCTAAAGACAGAAGTTGTTAGTGGCTGGCAGGAAACTTAGAGGAAATGTTATTTATCTGTGTGTCTTGCTTAATGGGTCAACTACAAATACAGTGTGTTTTGTTGTTGTTTTTTTTTTTTGTCCAACTACAGCCATGGAAAAAGGCACTAGGATTTTTGCTCAAGCCTTCTAAATGTAATGCTGCTCCTTGCTTCCTTCCTAGCAAATACAAATGAAAATGGTATCAGCATCCTGGAACTTAATATTTTATTCCCTACCCCTAAATTTCCTTTGTCATGATCACCAATTAATAAATCCTTGGGTTTAATCAGTGCAATAAGAAAAATAATGGGAAGAATGAAGTTGTTGCAGCTAAAGAAGTGCTGTAATTTAGTATGTTTTGTTAATAATCACATCTTATCTCTTTAAGTGGAGGCTCTAATCCTACTACTTCAAGAAAACCGATGGAAATGTTAACATTAGAGTACTTGCAATTGTTATTTTTGTTTCACTAAAGCTTCAAGAAGAAGCTGTGGATGGTGTTAGGGACACAAGGATCTAGAAAAGTCCCAAATAACCAGCACCTGAAATGCTAATCTTTTTGATCATGATTGGTGACTTTCCTTAACAACCTTTCATAACCAACAAAGTGTTTTAATTTGGTTCCTGAAAACATAAGGTAAAGCCTATTTTTAATTAAAATATGTAAGGTTGTTTGTTTGTTTGTGTTGACCTTGAAGGAATTAATCACATAAACTTTAAAAGATTCAGTAGCAAGAGCCCAGTGGTGATTTCTGTGGTTTTTTTTTTGTTTGTTTGTTTGTTTTTTGTTTTGTCTTTTTTAGGAAAAAAATAACCTGTCGACTTTTGGAGTCCTGTGCCTATTTTGTTGGAGACAAAAGAAAAAGCTCTTTAAATTAATTTGATTTATTAAGGCAACTAGAGAGAGTAGCAACCTGTTCAATTCCTGCAGTCGGAAGCACCGGAGAACAGGAGCCTCAACCTCCTCTGCAGGACAGCCAGGAGAAGAGCCGCCTTTCAGCAAGAAATGTGGCAATTCCTCCGGTGGGACTTGAAAGCAACCACGTGCCCTTGTGTTTGAGGTAGTGGTGGTTGTGGTCTCTNTCTTGAAGAAAAAGTTTTCTTTTTTTTTTTTTTTTTTTTTTTTCTGTGAGGAGCTTGATTCTGATCTGCTGAAGGTGCTAAATACTCTTGGGTCCTCTCCAATGAAAATGTTGGCTGCCAGCTATAATGCTTACAAAGTTGTCCAGAACAGAAAGAACACTGGTCTAAAAACACCAGTACAAGAACTGATATAGAAAAACACACGAAAAGCAGAAAAGGCTGAGAATCTGTCAGCAAAAGGAGATGCTAGAGCAAAGCTGAGTAGGGTTTGAAGAATTTCTGTATAATTCAAACCAAAACTTTAAACCAAATCACATGGTGGCACCTCTCAGTCTAACCAAGCAAACATATCCTCTGGGAAAGGAGATAAATATGTATGGAAGCGCTGGGGCTATTGCTCACAAATCCGAAACACTGGAGTTATTTGAAAGTAGTGATGCAATTAAGGAACTAAAAAAATGAGGGTTATTCTGAGCTGAGGCTAAGATGGAAGTTAGTCATGCTGAAGCTGCCAAAAGCAGTTTGCTGTTTCCCTGTATGTGAATTCTGTCACTATTTTTCCTCTTTTTTATTTTTTTTTTCTCCTTAATAACCCCCCTATGGCCAGTCCAAGCTGCTTATGAACTGAGATGCTCTGCTGAAGGATGGGGATTCAATTCTCTGCAGGAATTTATCAGAGTAATCCAGAAAACCAGGAATCGATCTGCAGAAGTGCTGAATCTCCGAGCAGAGTCTGCTAAAAGCATTGTGAGAGCTGCCTGGTTCCTAAGATACTTGCTGACCTATTTGCTTGATTCTTCAGCAGGAAACCTATTGTTTAATTTGTAGAATTGAGTCATAGAAACCATTTCCTGTCTGAATGAAAACAGTGTCCTTGATTTTTTTTTCCCAAATATTGCACAGAATTTTCTTTTAAAAATTTTTTACTAAATGAGGATCTTACTGACACATCCCAAGACTCACATTTTTCCCTTAATGTATTTAAAAATGTTAGCTCTGAGCCTCCAATTCTCATCTTCTACAAAGAAAAAGACCTGAAAAGCCCTGGGAGTTATTGCATTTCCATCTTATGAAAGACAGTTGGAAAGATAACTGTGTGGGAAGCGATACACTGTAGGGAACAGTCATGCCCTGGCAGTGAGGATGGACCAGATGACCTAATTTGTCTTTTCCATTAGAGCAGGCTGAGTCCGTAGTTAGTCATGCAAGCACATGACTGACAGGAAGGATTAAAAAAACATATCTGAGAAACGTATCTCCCATTGTAACAAATGATGCCTGCTGCCCTCGAGTCCATCACTGTGCAAACACTGATTAATTGAACACCATATACTTTTCTGTGCTCGTGTTGGTCTTTCAGATGAAGCCTTTAAGGCTGACTTGCCATCTGCTCCGCCTGGAATTTGGAATTGCTTTCTCAGCTGCATCTGCTGATAGGTGAATATAAGCAAGACTTGAGAAGAAACAGCTTAAAGGAACAGTTTCAGGAATAATCTAGTCTATGCTGTTTTAACAATTCCCCCAAACTGATCTGCAAAATGCAGCTCTGCACTGACTGCTGCTGCTTTATCATGCCTTGTCTATAGGGCACGGCTGTGGAGGCTCAGGCCAAGGTGTGAAACATCTACCTGCATAGTTGGTTAAACTCTGTTATTGCTGCTTTTTGCCACTGTTTACTGCAGCCAGATCATGGCTGATTTATGATCTAAAGTTTTTCTTGTTTGTTTGCTTGTTCATTGTTTTTGGCAACAATAATTCTCCCTAACCCTTTGCCAAATTTTCCTTTCCTGTCATTCTGCTCTTCTTGCTGACTGACTGCTTTCCCTCAGCCAGATAACCTGTCATCTTGTGATGTTATATCTATCTCACTTGATAGTTTAAGACATTCAAATAAAAGAGTCTAGATCATTAGCCAAGTCTTTGAAATGCATCTTGTTAATATAGCCTCATGCTGCAGAGTTGGTACCTGAAATTCTGTTCTCACCTTACGTACCCCGCTTCTACTGCCGTCTGTTAACAAAATTCATAGCATAGCTACAAAGTCAACTCCCAGTCTGAAAAGATCTTGAATTCCATATTAAGGTGAGCATGGATAGCAAGAATGCACCTAGACAGACCTGCATCTCCACGAAGAGGTGTCAGGATGTACAAGATAAATTACTTCTGAACTGTAGAATACTGTGACCAATAAAACAGCACTGTTGTTTTGGTGGAAAACTATGCAACATCATCTGAAAGCGGATTATTTACCCTTGAGATTTCTCATGACTCCAATTCACAAACACTATACAGGTGCTGATATAGCCAACTTAGGAAGAAATTTACCCCTAAGACAAATTTGGCAAGATCTGGTGTAAGTTTTATTTCCTTTTCTGTTACCTGAAGCATAATGCTCCTTCCTGGATCTTTATAATACACTTTTTGCCGAAAACCAAGGTCTTCGCAATGCCTTGAGTGGTTTTTATAGTTGTAGCTTTAAGCCTTTTTTCTGTAGATATTGTTTGTTGTAACAGGACAAAAATTTGCCAACATGCATGGAGAAGATTGGGCTCGATGACCACTCCGGGGTGCTCCTTGGGAGTCAGCTCCTCTCTCCTCTCGTGGTCTGAAGGAAAAGCTCTCTCCAAAACACCACTAGCAAGCTGGAGACAAAGACAAGACATAGCAAAACCCCTTGGTTTTCATGAATGCTGAGCTCTGAAAGCTCTTAAGCAAAGAAACTAAATAAAAATGAAGATATATAGGTTATAAAGCCTTACTGGTTAATAAGAGTACTCTAATGACGAAGAAAGTGGAACTGTAGAAATAAGGAATATCTGTGGCTACTGAGGCCCCTTTGTAGAAGAAATGACCAAAAATTAAAATCCTACATTTAACAGCATATTTCCTGTCTGTTACTACTTGCTTTTTTTCCTTTGACTTGTGAGTTGTTTTTCCGCATTTTCCTTTTCCAAATGGAAAATGTTGTTCTTCAGAGAATTTGCCTCAGAGACCTAATTCGCTGAGACAAAAGTTAATAGTAGCCATAATTCAACACATTTTTGTTTTCTTTTTGTCAGTTTTCATATTCACTTGTATCCACCAATTCTCAAAACTCTTACTTGCACTTGCTGTTGGTAACTTACTTGTTTTCTTTTTTCAAGAAAATCTCTTCAGATCCTAAGCACAGTTTTTAGAGAATGTTCCCCGAAGAGACGCATCAGTCTGAACCTCACAAATGAGAGCAACTCGAAGGCACCTCTGATTTACCCCTGCTGCCGGGGGTGTCTGAGGACTGTGTCACTAAGTGGCAATTACTATGAAAACACAGCTCCAGTGACAGCCTGTCCTGCCTGACACTGCTGCCAACCGCCCTGAGGCTGTAGGTGCGAGGCCAATTTAAAAGAGCCTCAATCCACACTACTGCTGAAAGGGAAGGCTCTGCCTCCCCCAGGCCAACTTTAAGCAAGCAGAACTCAGTATTAACCACAGGACAAGAAACTCCTGGTGCTCAGTGACCCTCTCCCTCGTCCACACAGTCACACACAGGTTGGTTCTGGATCAAAAGAGACCAAAAGAGTGGGAGGAGAGATGAAGAACACGACCCCTTGCCAGGGCAGTGCAAATTAGACTGGACCGATGTGGCCATAAAATGATGAAATGACTACAGGGACCTTTTGAATAGCCCTATCTGTCAGATTTAAGACTTATTCGTATGGTTTGCACTGTCTAGGCCTGGTCTTTTAATTTTTATGGTGATTTAAACTAAGTGATAATGGATTCACTCCAAGAAGGGCTGTACAATCAAAACATCTCTGTAGGAGTAATAATTTCTAGCAAGGAAAGTTCCTAAGATTCAAAACTAAGCTGCACAAAAGGAAAGATTGTATCCAAAAGATCAAAATATATTTTTTTACCAATTAAGGAGTCTGTCTTGGTATCCTTAACAGAATCGTAAGTGACACCGAAACCATACGATGCCCTAAGAGAACAGAGGCACAGTAAGCAAACAATTCTCTCATATTTTATGCAATCCACATTCCTTATTACATTTGGGGTTGGGTTTAAGGTTAAAATATAATTTTAATTCCAAAGACAAACCTCATTTTCAGCTTCCCGTGCTTCACTGTGTGGGAGGCTGTAGTGTCCCAGAATGAAATGTCCTGGTACTGGGGACAATATGGGATTAATACAACAAACAAGACTATCTGATAATTATTCTACTGAAAATTGCCTCTTTAAGGGAGTTTAACTGTCTAAAATGAAATAGGGCAAGACTCTACGAGCCTCAACTGGGAAGCCAAGAGCATGTGAAACCCTCTCCCTAAAACTGTAACCTCAAAGACGCTGCACATTTGTAGGAAGTAAAAAGGCTGGGAAAATACTGAATAATGTGCCAGCTAATTGCAGTTGGGCTGGTGTATACAGAATGATCTGCATAGATGTGTGTGCGTGTGTGTATACATATGCGTGTGTATGTTTAAACACACACCCCCCCACACACATTTTTTATATATTATATTGATACATTATATATCATATATAAGATATATATGATACATGTACAATTGTGTGTGTGTGTCTATATATGCATGTATGTAGATATATGTTAATGAGATGTGACCAAGTCTGCTTGCAAAAGACTGACTCATTTCATTTGGGAAATCAGTTGTCATCCAGTGGTAACAGTTTTGGGTTACTAAGGAGCGAGGCTGCAGGCATGCCAGGAACCACACATCATCAGCTCCGTGCTCAGCCCCTTGGCCATCTAAGCCTCTGCATAACTCAGATTTTTGTTCTCTAATTGAAAAATAAAAATGTTGTTAAAGTTTGCATTTCACACCAAATGCATGACTTGAATCTGGTGTCGTGAATATTTAAAGTGCCTTTACACAGTAATTACTTCTCATGCTGTCTGGAAAAAAAATCAGAAATAATAAAAAAAAAATCTTAGACAAACTATTTCTCTATGTTGTTGTTGACTGTTATGTATGAACTGTCAGCTAAATACTCATTCTTTTTTTACATTTACAGACTGTACCCATGGGTTTATTTTTTTTCCACTTTATGATTATACCATTCCATAGTTCACGGAATCCTGGCTCTGTTCTTTGGCTTGGCATCGTACTCACACTGTTCCAGCATCAGATGGGTAAAGCTGTCAGCTACTAGTGCTGCCAGTATTCAAAGGAAAGGAGCCTGGATTCACTAACGCTTCAGGATCATAAAATCATTACGGTTGGAAAGGAGCTCTGAAAGTCACCTGTTTCGAACCTCCTCTTAAAGCAGGTCCAAATTCAAAGTTACAGGGTGCCCTGGGCTTTGTCTTTGAAACACACTTGAGGCTAAATAGTCTTCATACTTTACATAGCATTTAAAGCATTAACACAGTCAGTTGTTCCTACTAATCCACTGACAGACACATTAGAGCTTTCCTGTATTAAAACTCAGCCATTACATCTTACATAAACAGTTTTTTAGCTGTTTTTCTCTCGAGATCACAGCTGCTTTTATTTTTAGACAACCGTATCTTATTCTAGACGCCTCATTACAAAGAGCTGTTAAGCACCAGTATGTTTGTATAGTCAGCGTGGCTGGTTTTGCTCTTGGTGACTATCACTGCCTTCTGAAGGGTGGGATCTGACACATTACGCCTCAGGTTGCTACTACTCGGACATCAATAAAAACAAATAATCTTTATTCTTAAAAAGACCTAGGTGTGTAACAGCTGTGGCAAATGAGAAAGCGTGTCTGATAACATAGACACTAAAATTAAACTGGTTTAATTTTGTTGTAGTCACTTCAGTGACTGTAAAAGGTCTGTGTCAGGGTGGAAAGTGACCTTCTCTTTAATTTCAGCATAACCACCCTGAGAAAAGCAGCAAGGCATTCTTGCTTACATTTGGCTCCAAAATGTTCCTCAACAAGAGACACAAACAGCTCGCTTTTGGACCAAAGAGATGGTTTAACATTTATAGAACAAAATCTGCTGATCTTGTTAATTCCTGCCATAAAATGAGCACTACAGCAAGGTCTCGTCCACTCCACGTGCAGCTGGAAGACTCTGGCTCTGTGTCCTTTTGGTCTCCAGTCCCGCTGGAGATGCCCAACCTGGGATGACGTCATCATACAGTGTGGTGGCACTCTGTGACCCAGCTGCTGCCACGCAAGAAGTTTCACCAGACTCACCAACTCCTGTACAAAGGTAAGTAAGGGCCATGGTTCTCCAGTATCATGTTTTCACCTGCATCTGATTTTTTCTGTAGTCACTAATCCCCGTGGACCTTGGTTCTGCCAAATTATTTTCACTTTCCACTCTCCTCTTAGCTATACTTGTGAAGAGCACAACCAAAAATAATGACAGAAATATACAGCATAGGTACCTAAGACTCCAATATAGTTTAATCACAAGTACAGACAGGGACAAATCATACTCAGCAGCAAAACTGGTCAAACAGGTTTAGATTTTGTGAAACTCAGAGGGAAAGGGAAAGGCAGAGGAGAAGGAAGCACCAAGGTGACAACTGCAAGATCAAAAGCTCTGTAGATGTTACTGAGTTTGATCTTTTTTTTTTTTTTTTTTTTCTGAAACTGTTTTTCCTTATTGACCTCCTCATCTCTCATGGTCTTTCATTACGTCCTGGTCTCACAGAGTCCCGGTCCCTGCTGCCCCGGGGAGAGCAGGCACAGTTACCCAATGCTGCTTTCAGGGTAAATGTGAATCAGCTGCAGACAGGTATACCAGCAGCATGAGATCAGAATCAGACTTTCTGAGTCTCAGAGATATGAAATGTATCCTTTGAACTGCATTCTTGACGATATTTGTCACACATTTCCTCAGCAACTTCAAAAGAGGGCAACTCCTTTGATTGCAGTGCTGTTTACCTCCTATCTTGACTACCAGGCTCAGAGCAGACATTCACTCAGACATTACCTTTATTATTTTTCCCCTCAAGTGCAAAATACTTTCACTTACAAAGGGCTGTATGATCATCCCTGGCTAAATATAAAGCAATATTCTTTTTGAGATCAAAAAACTTTAAAGAGTGATAATAGGTACAAGTTCCTGTCCTAGATTTGCAGCTAGCTCTGTGCTTGAGCTCCCTGCTTTAGGGACCTTAGAAACTTCCTGCTGCCAGTTCCCCACCACCACTAGGCCACAGTCACATGTGACAAACAAGAGCTCTAGGTATTAACCTAACTTTTTGTAAAGAAAATAGTCTCTATTGCAAAGATAATCACATTCAAAATGGTTTTAGTGCTGTGCTCACTTTTAGGTCGTTTCCCAGTTTTTTGAGTCTGGTGCCTTAGGTGAGCAGGTTTACAGTAATTTTGAATATCTGACACACATATTTAATATATATCATTATCAGCAAGTGACTTAGCCAAAGGTCTCCTAATTTTTGTAGAGGTGCCTTGAGCAGAATAACTATGGATAGCTGTTTCCTGACTTTGGCCCATGAGCCCCTCATATGGAGTCTCCACAACTGTATAGAAAAGGGTCCCCAACACTGTTTTCACTTATAAGTTTGACCACGGAGTTTGCAAAGTTGACCACGCTCCAGTGGTCCAACATATCTGGAAACTACTGATATAGTTTGACACCTGTGGTTAAAGAATCGATGTAAACTCCCAAATGCCCTATGATGACACAGCCTAAGTAACAGTTCAGCAAATAAGCTAGTTTAGTGCCATATTTGCTGGCCCAGAGCTCAGATATCTAGATTTCGTTATTGCCACTATGCAGAGGACACTTCCAAGCAGCCCTCCAGATGCCCCATCAGGCCAGGAGATGGGTGACAACGCAGGAACATGCATCAAGCAGCACTGTGCAGAGACAGAAGTTTCACTTGGCCACATCCTGTTCATAGAATCCTTAAGGTTGGAAAGGACCTCTAGAGATCATCTAGTCCAATCTCCCTGCACACGCAGGGTTACCTAGAGCACATGACACAAGATTGCATCCAAGCGGGTCTTGAAGATCTCCAGAGAAGGAGATTCCACAACCTCTCTTGGCAACCTGTTCCGGTGCTCCATCACCTCTTCCTGCTACGTGACCTCTTGTGTCAGTCTTAGCTGGTGAGCAAGCCCGAGACAAGTGTAATCACAGCAAGCAGGTATCAGCTAGCCAGGTAAGGGCTGTGAGTTACATTTTCAGCATATGAACATGAGAGGCCTGCAAAAGAGACAGAAATGAGGCACCATGAAAATGAGAGATCAAGGACGTACATGAATATAAAGGCATAAATGCGGTGGTTGAAATCCCAACCAACAGGCAGACAGCTCGTGAACTGCAGGGGCTTCTTAAGCAGCTCAAAAGCAGTTCCTGTATCAAACCTCTCTCATGTGATGGGGAGGATGGCTGGGCTGGGTGATCTGAACCCCAGCTTTAAGGTGCAAGGAGGCAGCCGAAGCACAGCTGGGTGCCCTGGAGGTCAAACACACATGGAGGCCCATTCTGCAGTGGAGACCTGGTGTCTCCATTCGGACTGCTCCCAGAGAGATCCTTTCGTCTTTGGAAATAGATGGCACATAAAGACCTGGGTCACATGAAAGTTTCTGTATGGTGTTTTTAGACTCAAGGCATTTGGAAAGAATTGACTTTTGCAAAGAATTGACTTAGCAATAAATCTTCCCCATCCTGCTCACACGGCTTAGTCCACATGTCAGCAGGACCGTTTTGTCCAATGGAGAGGAGTTGGATCCAGACTTCCTGCTTTCCCCCTGGGCTGGGGCAAATGGGCTTACTGGCCCAGCGGCGCGAGTTGGGGTAATTCTGCCCCCTCTCCTGCAAAGCCGGCACACCATTACTGAAGATGGGAATTTCATCCTGCTCCTGTCCTGCTCTGCTCCCTCCTCCGTCTCTCCCTTTTGAGACAGGATCCAGAGGAGCATGAGGGCAGCCCTGCAACCCCCCCCCAGAGAATCCCTGCACTGTCCTGCTATCCTGGCACAGCAGAGCGTTTCTCCAAGAGCACCTGATTTTGCAGGAGCCTGGCTGAGGCATCTGTCTCTTTCCAGGCAAGTTACCCTCTGATAACAGAGTAGCAGTTAAAGTCATGGCTTTTTGGCCCATCTGCCCACAAAGTATGAGGAGGGAACCTCCCTACTGCCTTCTCAGCACAAATCTGCTTTGGCTGCACCTAAATGAGGAAGGAACTCTGGACTTGCTTTTATCCATAGCAACTTTCCATTTAAGATTATTTTTCACCTTTTTTTTTCCCAAGTACTCTGCAATAAGCTGCAGTCATATGCCCCGTTACACATTTTGTGCTTTCTAAAAATAGATTACATAGCTATTTTAAAAAAAAAATTACTCCAGTGCAGTAGAATTTAAATTAGGCAGAAAGACATAATAAGAACTGGAAAATACAAGCTTCTAAGTTACTCCCAGAATTTCTCTTCAGCAATGCTGCATTCACAAGCGTGGTCTACTACAGCTCAAATGAGGAACACCAAGCAAAGACCATGGATCGCTCTCTACTTGAGATATTGCCAAAATAAATTTTTAGAACTTCAACTTCCTATTTTTTTTCCAAAACAGGCACATTATGAAACTTCAACAATCTAGGTGGCATTAATCCATTACAGTACAGTTTCTTTCAGCCCACTTTTTTCTGTTTTTTTTTTTTTTTTTTTTTTTTTTTTTTGCAATGTAGTGCAATGTAGATTGTGTAGCACTCAATACATTAATTTTTCGTAATATATTTAAGTCTCTACACTTAAATCTACACATAAATCCCATTTTGCCAATGTAGCTCGTGGGAAAGAAAAAAATCAAGATTCCCACTTTTCCCTTGTGAGAACAAAGCCACTGCACACTCGCTTCAGGTTTTGCCCCAGAGAGCGATGCTTGTCCCTGGTAAAGCCTCCATTACAGTTCCAAGCTTCTACGGGGGCCATGCTTATACATATATATAGATACATATATACACACATAAATACAGCCCAAGCACCCAGCAAGCAGTAGATTCCTAGAGGTTCTTTCCATAAGTTCATGTGTCCAACTACAGTCAGTTAAAATTTCTGCTCGTTCTTTTTGCAGTTCAACATATGTATGCCCAGCTGCCAGGTGTAGCTTAAGTTGCTGGAGTTTTCTGGCTATCAGGAAATTCCCTCTGTCCTTCACACAGCAGAACTGTATAGGTGTCGTCTAGCCCATGTTTCCTCACTTCCCCAAAGCTCTACATTACCAGTCTTCACTTCAGCAACATTTCCTGGAGATATAGTAGCCCTATCAAAAGATCATGTACATACAAAGTACATTTTATCTTACCTTATGCTTAGACTCTCTTTTCTTCTATTTTATTTCCAGTAAAAATTACCTGCTTTCTTAGGAGAGAAAGGAGAATCAGTAAAAAAGTCTGATGACATCGGGAAGGAAGAGGATTGCTCCCAAAGACCTAAACTTTTATCAATGTTGCGGATGTTTGTTTTGTGAGTAAGAGAAATCATGAAGATATGTTTTAAACCCAAAACATAATAAAACCTAACAAATTGAAATCAGCTACTTTTTTTTGGGTGGGGGGAAGGTATTGTAGCCATGTGAGTTACTAAACAGAAGTGCACTGATGAAAACAAAAATTGCCACCAAAAAGCAAATCTAAAAATTAGTCCTTTGAACTTAAAGGGCAGCATGTTGCTCTGCTAAATTTATATGCATTTGTAAATGTAAATGCAGTGATGACAGTAAATTAAAAAAGCTATAAATGAAGTATCACAGATTCAAAGAGGTCAAGCAGAACTGAGTGTGTCCGAGCAGTACACACTGCACAGCCCCATCACGCCAAACCGTTGAGGCCAGCACAGGGACCTGTGCAACAGGGCAGCAGGACCGGTTTACAGCAGAACTAAGATGATTTCCCATTTCATACTGATTTAGGATAACATTTAACCTCTCATCCTGCTTCTGGGTCCTCGCTCTTTGAACCACCTTAGCAGGGTACAGCCAGAGATGCCAGCAAAGGAGTGAAAGACAAGTGTGGAAACTATAGAGCAAATGATAAAGGTGAGTGTCATCACCACGCCAGGGAACACTACGAAACTCCAGAATGGCCTTGTCTTTAACATACGGTGGATCTTAAATACATATGCCCCGTTCTGAAAAAATAAAAAGCTTTAAAAGGATAAAAGGCTTTTTAAAAAATTTTCTTTACGATTCCTATTAGCACAGAAGTGCATCAGGCAGATGACAGTGGTATCTTAGCTATTTGTATATGTAACTGTAAACAAGAATGCGTCACCTTTCCCAAGAATGGGAAAGGAGCAGATGGAAGAATGGCAGCACCATCTCCTGGCTGATGTGAGGAATGGGGCCTACTCGATGGCAAAAAGTAGGGACAAGTGATCACTTTCTGGGTTTCCAAAACACTGTGACAGGAAATAGCTTCAGACGAGAACACTCTCTCTCTGGGAAGATTAATTCTGATATATTCTAGGGAGAAAAAGATTGTTAGTAGAATAGCAAAGTACATACCTATTTCAAAAGTCCCGTTCCTTCTTTCAAAACGTCCTGTCACACTGGCCTGTTTTCCTTTACACTTTGTAGTAAGAGGACATCGAAACTAGCAGGGCGGGTGAGCTAGGCCTGTGTGAGGTAGTGGTGTAGTCCTGGAAGACCAGAGAAATGGAAATAAAATAATGGGATAGGCAGATTTTGGGAGTTGCAGGCAGTATTTTTCTTGCTGAGTAAGTGGGGCAAATAGCAGGAAAAGGCTGTTAATATCCTGACTGCTGGGCAAGTAAAGTGGAAGGCTGTTACACGTGGTTAAAGTGACCACAGGCTGAACAGCAATAAGGTAGGGAGAGGCCTTGTGGGTGATGAAAGGCCCAAGGGGAAGAAAAACATCTACGGAGATGAGAGTCAGTCAGTCAGAAAACCTGGTGAAAGGTGTGTATGGAAGAGAAGACTAAACAAGGAGAAAGTGTGAGGGAGACAGATTCTAGAAACTTCTACTTTCTTTTTCCCCAACAATATTGGATTCCTGATTTTATTAAAAAGCATCCCAGTAAAAAGGAGAAGTCTGCACCTCCACAGACAAGAGATGCGAGTCTACTGACCTTCCTGTCTGTTAACTTGTGCAGATCTGTTCTCAGTGTTGGGTCTAATTCTCCCTTGTATTACCTTGTATTAAAATTATTAAAATCCTCCTTATGTTACATAATCATAATATCATAATAACGTGTTTGTTTGTTTTCCTTTTTTATCCCTTCTTATTTTCCTCTTTTCTCTCTCTCTCTCTTTTTTCTTTTTTTTTTTTTTTTTTTGGGGGATCTTTTTGTTTAGGAGTCAACTACAAGTTTGAGAAACTCCCAAGTGCTTTTTTCTTTTTTTAATTATTATTATTTTTTAATATCATAAAACTTGTAACAGGAGAGACTTGGGAACTCATTCATTGCATCCTTCTCTCAGAGGAAACCCATTCCTTACAAGACTTCCCAGGACTGCCCAATGTAGATGCAAAAGCCATAAGGAACAGGATTTGTCATTCCCATGGGAAAACAGGCAGCTCTCTGCAGCCCAGGCCCTTGCACATGGGTGGTGCAGGGTGTTGCTTATCTCTGCAGCTCACAACCAAGATCAGGCCCTTTTCCTTGGGGCATCATTTAGGATTCATACATTCACGAAACAAAGGTAATTCTCAACCCTCCCCCAGGGCCTGCCATAAAATCTACCTTCCTTTCTAAGGGAAGTTATTAAATTGTGTATTTTAGGAATCACGCTGGTTAGTGAGATAACCTCTTTTACCAAGCACTTAGTTAGCTGTTTAACTTAGAGTTAGCTGTTTCCACAGTTCTCTAGCCTTAATTATTTGCACAGGAAAAGACATTTTCCTGGCTGTATATATTCTTTTTCTTTCTTTTCCTTTCTGGGTACTGTACTTATGCTATTGCTCACCAAAACACACTAAATGGTGTTTCCCATTCATTTCTAATCATATTCTTAAGGATTTATCATATCCCTGTTTCAGTCCTAATCATACTGATAAAATGTCTCAAATTCCTTAATGTGGCAAGTGAGGAATAAATTCCTATGTATAGGCGTATCCAATACCCCTGAAGTCTTCTTGTATTGGATATGTGGGTATAAGTCTTTAAAACATCACATCAGAACCATAGGCATCTACTCAAACTAACTGATAAAAATAAATAAATGTTAAAATATTTTTTATTCCGTGTTAATAGCAATTATTTATTTTCTATCAGTTAGAGTAGATGATTACACTTCTAATTACTGTTTATTATTTTACTATTACAGTGTCTAAATATCTTAATGTAGGACTCCAAAGTGCTGAGTTCTGTCAAAACTCAAACCTGACAGTCCACAACCCAAAAACATTTACAAGCAACTTTTATCTGTAGGGCACCCTTACAAGATAAGACGTAAACAACAGAGAGAAATATTCAGTAAAATGTATGGGAAAAACGTAAGTGATAACAGAAAGGTATCTTCTACCTGGTTTTCTGTACCTGCCTTTGACAAGCTGCAAAATAGTAAGAAATAGGAAGGTCCACTCACAAATAAACGAAAATGGGTGTGTGAGAGTAGAACCAAGAATAAATTTTGCCTTGAAGGGAAATTATCAGCAGGGTCCACCAAAGAACTATATTGGGACCTCTGCTGTCCAATGTATGTTCTGGAAATAGGGATAAGTAGTTTGCAGATCAAATCTTTCAAAAAAAAAGCCCCATTAACGCTGATTGTGAAGCCTTCTTACAATATTAAATGACATTTGACAAAAGGGCAAATGTAAATCAATGTTGATTAAAGCCAAGCTATCATCTTCACTATATACACGCCATGATGAGCGCTTGTTTAATCATTACTACTTTGGAAAGAGATCTTGGAATAACGGTGGCTAGATCTCTGAAATCTCACCTCTGTTCAGTGGAGGTCAATAAAAGGAATGTTGCTATAATTCAGACATGTGCAGAGGAAAAGCATATATTATATACGTCATAAAGCATATGCTGAATTTAAAGAAGTACGAAGAGAAGCAATAGGCAGGAGCACAAGTATGAATTATGTTTCATGCAAGGAAAAGCTAAATGAAGGCTTCATTTAGGAAAAAAAAGTTTCATAGGATAAAAGTTCATGAATGATATCTACGGAGAGTTACAGAAAGCATAGAACTCAACAAAAAATATTTTCAAGAGGATTTGAGATTATTTCAATAATCTTGGTGTACTGAGCACCAGAAGTCAGCTAGAGATTCTGTAATCACTGACTGGAGATACAGCTGGGTATCAGAGATACAGCCTGTGCCAGCAACACAGCCACAGCGAAAACCTGAAAGACCTTCCTGTGTTTCTGTTCTTTTGCTAGCATTCATCATTACTGGATTCTCTTTGATCTGTTTCAAACTGAATGCTGCATATAGGAGAAGCTTATGAGTTAAAGAGTAGACAAATGAACAGTAATAGTTTCTCAAGCCTGGATGTTATTCATCCAAAATCTCAAGGATTTAATGATTGAAATACTAACTATAGTATAAATCTTCCTTGATTTTCTTTCTTTTTTTTTTTTTATTTTGGCATCTAAGAGTGGATTGTATCAAATATTTCATAATTTATGTATATATATACTGTTTCTAGGGTAGATGTGCAGAATTACTGACCACCAAAACTGGTGTCTACTAGACTTAGTGCCTACTTGGACAAATATAATTTCCTAGGGAAAGGTCAACATGGCTTTGTCAAAATTTTTCTTTGTAAAAATATGTCTTGCCTTAAAGATGTCAGCAAGCATTTGGATACAGGGGATTGGAAACAGATTTATGACAGGCATTCAACATAGTTTCTTAGCAAAAAGAGATACATGGATAAAAATGTGGTTAAGATAAAAAATAGAAGCTAAGAGTAAACGGTCAGTTTTCACAGTGAAGGAAAGCTACCAATGCATCTTCACACCTCTGTACTTACTCATAAATGATTTAAATAAGGAAGTGAGAAGTAAAAGGCAAAGCTTTCTGATGAGACCATGTTATTCATGGTAGGAAAGAAAGGTGCAGCCAAGAAAAACTGCTGAAAGACCTTTAAATATTGGGACTCAGATCAATTACCCATGTTCATATGTCTGGTGCCAAACAAGACGCTCTAGAATCTAAGTGACATCTAATTCTGGCCCAGAATCTAAGGGCAAATCACACTTTTCTGATAAAATAAGATACTCTGTGTCATCTGGAAGAGCACTAGGCACCTCTAAATTGAGTCTTCAAATGGCAACTGTTACTGGCAAAAAAATAATAGATCTTCAAAACAGATAGGTGCAAAGTGACCCATGTACAAACGATGGTTCCTGAGTTGGGTATCACACCTCAGGGGTGAGATCTTGAAAATCCAGTAACTATGTGACAAGAAGAGTGAGAACAAAACAGACATTATTGTAATGTAGTGTATAAATCCACTCATACGCAGTTCCAGTCCCAGCCTCCCAAGCAGGATATAATAAAACTGGATACAGCAAAAAAAGCCAACCTGGACTTGTGAGTGCGAAAGCCTCTGGAAGTCTCGTCCGCCTTGTGAGGCAGACTGGAAGGGCATCTGATGTCACTGTTCAGTCCTTTCAAAACAAGGGGCATCCAAGGGTGCTGGGGAAGTGGCAGGTTCAAAGCAAAGATTGTGATTTTTTCACACACGTGGATTAACTTGCACAGAGTGTTGTGGATACTATGAGTATACACGGACAACTGGACAAATTTATGGAAGAGATCCACGGAGAAGTTCTAAGTGCGAAGGTGCCACCTCTGCTTTGGGGATTCACTAGCTGCAAACTGCTGGAAACTCAAGCGTATTCAGGGAAAGCCTGGCCTCTAGGACCCCTCACCTTCTTAAAAGCAAGACACGGTGACACACACACTCCCAGTGATTAAATGGTGTGTCTGACCGTGTATTTTTACAGGAAGGTGTGTGTGGGGGGGTGAATAAGGGATAATTCTAACAAAAGAGGCATCTTCTGCTCTGCCACAGCCGCCTGCGGAGCCCCCTGCGCCGGGCGGGACCCCCTGCTCGGGCGAGACCAGGCCCCGCTCGGGGCAGAGCGGGGCCCGGGGCAGAGCGGGGCTCGGGGCAGCGCGGGGCACGGAACAGAGCGGGGCACGGGAACAGAGCGGCGCCCGGGGCTCGGGGCAGCGCGGGGCACGGGAACAGAGCGGGACACGGGAACAGAGCGGGGCACGGGAACAGAGCGGCGCTCAGGGCAGCGCGGGGCACGGGGCGACACGGGCCAGAGCAGGACCCGCTGCTCCCCGGCCCGGCCGCCCCCTCCCCGCCCCCGGCGCCACCGCCTCTAAGATGGCGGCCCCGCCCG
>VWPW01018698.1:70970-125502 GCA_013389825.1 Crypturellus undulatus
GCGCGGGAGGGAGCGAGGGCCGGAGGCAGCCGCGCTCGCACCATGAGGCTGCGGCCGCTCCCCGCGCCGCCGCTGCTGTCGCTGCTGCTGCCACTGCTGCTGCTGTGGGCGCCGCGCGGGCTCGAGGCGCTCGGGCGCCCGCCGCGCCACCCGCGCTACGGTGAGGGTTGGGCGAGACCACGGCAGGGGCGGGGGGCAGGTGCCACTGCGGCGGGGGAGGCCATCTCCGCCACGGGTCCGCGGGGACGAGACCACTGCGGGGGCGGGCAGGGGCTGTGGCGTGTGGGGCTGGAGAGCGACCGCGCTGAGGCCGTGGGGAGCGGGGCGCGCTGGAGGCCACGGAGACCCCGTCGCGGCCCGGCCATCGCATCCCTGTGGGGACGGTGGGTGCCCGCGGCACGGCTGCTGCGGAGGAGCCTCGCCTTCCCGCTTGGGACGTCCCTGGTGGCGACCGGCGGGGGGTTCGCCCAGGGCACGGCCGCCCCGTGCGGCGCTGCCCGGAAAGTCGCCGCTACGGAGAGAACCCGGAGCCGCTCGGTGCGAGGCGGCTTCTGGGGAGCTCGGCGCGGGGGAAGGCTCCGGTTCCGCTGCACGGCGCCGTGTCCGAGCGCTGCCGCTGGAGAGGAGACGCGGCGCGCAGGTGTGGGACAGCGGGGAAGGGGTGGGCTCAGCCGGGCCTCCTGCGGGCTTGGGCAGGCTTAAATGTATTAAGTGTAAAGCACACACATTGGAAAGGCCATCCGTTACCAGGCAGATGCTCGTGGAGAAGCAACGGCTACTTATTACCCAGGCTGATATCTTGTCTCCAGCCGGTGCTGCCGCTGGTCCCTCGGCAGTCTGGGCTGCGGGAAGCCAGGAATGAGAGGACTGGCTGGCGGGTGCTTCAGGAAGCATCGCAGAAATGGGAAAAAGGGAGAGCGATCTCACTTCTGATGTGTTGCTTCTGCTTCAGCCCAGTTAGAGTTTTTTTAAAACAGGTTGCATCTTGGTCCGTCGTATTTCTTACGTTTGAGTGATGTACCTGCTATGAATTTGTGTGTTCTTTGCCTGAGGCCTCTTCACTTTCGTAGCACTGTCCCTGGACTGTGAGGGTTTTAAAGTAAATTAAGCACTGGATGGAGGAAAAACTACTTTATTTGTTTTAAGCTGGATTATTTACCTGGATATTCATCTTTTTTATCAGAAATGATGAAACTATTACTTATTTTTGTCATGTCGTCAGTGACTTATAGGCATCTATTTGTCTCTTCCATCAGTTCTGACTTGAATTAAAAATATTAGTCTATATAATAGTTCTTTAGTATAGGAATAATTTCATAACTTTATCTTTGTTACTTTTGTCTATATGCTTTCTATTTATACTGGATATTTTTTGAGATGTGTGACCGGGACGGCAGGCAATAATTTGTGATATGAAGGTGTCACGCTCTGTAACTCTTGAGTGAATGTGTTCAGACAAGATTGGTGACTTAGTGCTCATTTTATTATTTCCTTTTAAAGCTTCTTTTCTCAGTCTTAACCTGGAGACAATTCTTTAGGTTTTTCCCATCAAGACCTGCTTTGCCAAGGGAACCTTAACCTTGTCTCCAGTGAATGCTCATGTCAGTTATTCCTTTGCCTTTGGCATCCTTGGGTTCTTCCCTGCACCTTGGTTGTTTCACAAGCCCCCTTGATTATTTAGCTTTAATCATATCAAAATAACCCAGCTACTCCAGCCAGTAGGTCCATTCACAAGCTGTTCTTCAAAATTGCTTTTGTCTGCTTTGCTGTGGTTTTATGTTGGTCTTACTGGAGTTTTGCAGCATTTTTGTTCTCTCATTTTGTCTGAAATATTGTCTTTATTTTTTTTCTTTCTAAATACCTAATAATTTTGAGAGTTCTGTTTAAGTCTGGAGCTTGAGTTCTGCAAATCCAAATGGTTCAAATTGTTCTGACAAGCAGAGTATCTTAAAGCAAGAATTCTTCAATCTTTCTTTGTGATTTCTATTAAAGACTTTCTTGCCTGTCTCTCTAAGGTGCGTTTTCAGTAAGGAAAAAAGAATGATTATACAGTGGAAAAATAAGATTTGACAAAACATAGAATAAGAAAATGGAAAACCAAGGATCACTTCCTAGCATTTTTCAGTTAGTGTAATCGTAGGGTGTGGTGTTCCAGCAGTTTAAACGGATCTAAACTGAGACTGCCATGTACCTCTGCTCAGCTCTGTGGAACTCATCCCTCTTCTCGTGAGAATTTTCAAGAATTCATGAAGTGAAGCCACCTGAAAATTATCTTTTTGTGTTTGGGTGTGTGTGTGTGTTGGGGGGGCGGTATCTGTGGGTGTTTTCTTTCTTTCATTGTAGCCCCATTTGACTCCAGAAGCAACTGTCCTTCGTGAGGGACGAGGAGGTAGGGCTGGAGCCAAAGGTGATGAAGACAAGGCAGCAGCAGCCTCAGTTGGATTTGTCTCTAGCAGATCTGAAAGGAAGGCTCTCTTTTATAACACTGACATCAGGAACTCACTTCTGGAAGAAATTGGAATGTACTAGTAGTGACTTGTTACAGTTTCATCTTTGAAAAATTCACGTCAACTTTCACTCTTAAAATTTTGCTCTCAGTTGTGCTTTGTCTCTAACGTAGCCTTTTATAATTGTTAAATATTAGTGCTGCTTGTCTTGAAGTGTAGGCACAGCTGAATGATAACAGGACTTAAAGTACTTCTAATGAATTTGCATTTATAGTACAAATATTGAGCCTCACTGTTGTTGAATATAGCACTATATCTACAGATACTTGCTTGTTAGAATCTGTTTTATAGCACAGAGGTATTACTAGTGTGCTGCCACTAAGCAGAGTGTTACCACAGTTGTGTTACCCAGCTTATAATCTAGCTATATGTAAAATGTATCTTATTCTAATATTGTTTTTTGGTGATTAGAAAATGGTAGTGGTGTTGATGAAGCTGAGGGAGCAGAGTGATGTGGAAGGTAGCACAAAACAGCTTGCGGTTGGTTTTGAATCCTGCTTCGTGTGTAACGTTACGAAACACAGGAAGCCTTTAAGGTCAGAACCTAACCAGCTGCAGGAGGGTTATGGAGTCGAAAGTTTATTTCAGTGTCACGAATGTGCAGTGAGGTAACTAATGAAAAAATCCTTCTGGGAGCTTCAACTTCATCCTTCTGGACTGAAGGATCCCTTGGAGACCAAGGTGATATGTAGGTAAGAGGCAAATAATGTGAATAGTGTTTTTTCTTGGATGTAGTTTTATATGGATCTTTTTTGTACATAACGATCTTATAGACTGCCTCTCTGATAGCCAGTTTAGGCCTTAGTTTCACAGAGAAGATGTAACCAGTTTTTCTGATGTAGTTTGCCTTTTTTGCTACTGTTCCTCATTCCTTTTTATAGTCTGTCAAGCACTGTGATTGTTTCAGGCTGTGCTAGTTCTTCAGTTTGACTCCCAGTGCCCAAGTTTGGGAACGTATCTCTTTTCCCCCATGGGGAAAATCCAAATGAGATGTTTTGTA
Organism: Crypturellus undulatus; assembly: GCA_013389825.1. NCBI lineage: Eukaryota > Metazoa > Chordata > Aves > Tinamiformes > Tinamidae > Crypturellus > Crypturellus undulatus. Next base: position 74,478 of record VWPW01018698.1, read on the forward strand.
GCAGCACATTGCACCACATGCTGCCTGCCCAGGATGCTGGGTGAGGGCTCACAGCAATTTGGGAATGCAGGAATTTCCATAGGGAGTTCTGCAAACCAAGTGCTCAAGATGCTGCTGTTCTGTACAAGCTATCCCCATTGGTGCAAGTGCTTTATATAGACAAGGCCTTATTGAACATGAATAAATGACCAGTGTGTATTTTTTGTGTATTATCAGTCTTTTCTACGGGCGTACTTCAGTAAAGGTTATTTTATATAGAGGTGTTAAAGTACCTTTCACTGTGCTTTCTTATTCGTGTGAATCTGTCAGTAATGAGTCCAACTGAAAAAAATAAGGAAATGCGATAAAACTGAATTTCCTCGTAGAAGTACTCAAAGTCAGCAAAATGAGGAGGGTCACCAGCGAGTGCACTCAATCCCAATTATGAAGAATTACCTCTAGCTATTGTGGAATTTATTTTAAATGAGAACATATTCTCGTGCTCGTGTGAGTCTGTGTTTTGGCACTGCAACTCTGGTCTGGTTTTATATGTAGCCAAAAAGTAAAATTCTGGTTTGTATTTGAGGTTTGGTTGTGGAAGTGGTGATTTTTTTTCTTTTTTTTTGTTTTTTTTTTTTTTTTTTGTGGTTTGGTTTTGGTGGTGGGTTTTTTTTTTTTTTTTTTTTTGTTTTTTTTTTTTTTTTTTTTCCCCTCCCTCTGCTTTCCTCTCCCACAGTAAAAACTGACAGCTTCACTGCTGCTGTTCGTCGCTGATAGCAACTGTGTTTCATCTCATTTTCACTGTTCCAATCCTGCAAAAATTCCTCCTTGTGCAAAAACGACCAGCGGTGGCTTTTGCTTCCATGGTCAGCAAGGGAGCACAGAGAGTAAACTCCTTAGCCTGGAGTCCTACAGGTAAATGCTGAAGTTACGCCAGCTTTCAGTGAGGCATTTACGTAGGATTTACTAGTCAGTAGAGATTTTTGCTTCAGATAAAAGTTTGTATTTAGCATCTAGTGTAAACTGGTGGGTCCTTTTTCAGCTCTCCCATAAACCACGAGAATCTGAGTCTGCCTCTTTCCCAGATCCGTGACAAGTCCTATGTTGCGAGGAGTGCAGCGCTTGGCTCCTCTTGTCTGAGCACAACATCTCCTGGCATTTAGTCCTGAAGTCTCTTATGCCGCTGCCCAAACGCAAGTTTGGCGCCTTTCCTGCAGCCTTCCCCTACAAGGCTCTGGTCTCGGTGCGTTTCATCACCCCAGATGTACGTGACAGTCCTCCTTGTCAGCACACAGCCTGCTTGCTTTTCAGCCTGTGTTTATCTGTCACTCCTGTGTCTCTGCAGTATCTGCTCAGGTCCTGTGCTGTTCTTCCTAAGCATCAGCATGGAGGGCAAAACCTGTTATTACTCAGGGAGGCACCTATAACTGCCACCCACCCATGAGCTGATGTGCTGGTGAGTGTTGGTATGCGGGGCACTGCGTAGTTTCCTTTTCCAGGTTGTTTCTAAAAATATGAAGTTCTGTCCCTCAGGACGTGTAGTTTTTCTTGAATTCTGGAAGGCCACATCTGAACAAGCCCAAAATTGTGTCCAAAAGGAGAAGAAATGCAGTCAGATTTGGGAAAGGGGTTATCCACATGTGTAACCCGGTTAGTAACCATTTTAACAAGCTACTCGCGCATTTTTGTGAAACAACACGATTTTGTGATGTGGTATGCAAGCACAGTAGTTGGGCTGTGAGTTTTTTGGGAAGCCAGACAAATAACCTCTTCCAGAGAAGGCTACATCCTGTTACTTGGCTGCTCTCTTCTGCAGGATATGTGAAAGCATGTGACTCTTCTTTTTGTTTAATTAATTTTTCTTTTTTTTTTTGGTTGGTCATCCGGTCATATGATGCTGTTCTAGGTTTTCAGCAGACGGCTGTATTGCTCTGGTTTCATTTTGCGTGTGAGGTTGATAAGTCATGTGGGTTCCTTTTTATTTATTTATTTCAATGTTTCAGTGGTGTGTTGTATTCTCTTTTGGAAAAGTACTCTCTGCTTTCATAAACAAGGCAGAGACTGAATTATTAATTAAACCAAGTAGATGAAAGTGAATGAATGTTGTTTCTCTCATATTTGTTTAAGGCTTTATTTAGAGAAGTAGAAAATTTGAAAAGTTGTACGTGACGTAAACTATAAATAAGGAAGAGAATCTACTGGGAGTGGTTGACCTAATCCAAAATAATCAGAAATAGCAGTTTAATGATCTGCATGGTCTCTGCTATGTAGATTTGGCACACTTAGGGAAATATTCATACTGTTCAGAAGCAGGTGGGTGTTCTGCTCTGGAAAGCTTTGGGGCAGGGTAAGGGCCTGGCTGTGTGTGCGAATTTTTGGGGATGAGCTAAGGATGTTTTGCACGTTGCTTTTCCACTGCCGTGCGTTGCTGGGCCCTTCTGAACCTGCTGAGGAGCCTTCCTGGAGTCGTTGTACAGGAAGCACGGCCGAGCAGCCAATGTGGGGCAGCTCGGCAGCCGCCACAACGAGCAGCTCTGCCCCGAGGCCCCGTCTGCGCGGGCTGTGACTGCCTACACGCAGACCCTCTGCTTTCCGAGGTGGTTGAGCACGTTTGGGGCTCTGGGGATTGGTTCAGGTGCAGGCTTTCAGCAGTCAGCCACGCTGGCGCGCCTGGCCCGTGTTACTAACCAGTTTGTCGAGAGAGCTGTGTTTAAGCAGTGTAAAACTGAGCCTGTTATGTTTTATAACTGTCTGACGTGTATTCAGGCCTCGCTTTGAACCGGTTTCTCATGGCGGTTCTTCCATTCACACGCACTCCCTGAGAAAACAGCCCCTGGCTCCTCAGTGGAAACACGTACGTGTGGTGTGTCAAGGTGGGCTCCTGCACCTGGGGTAGGAGAGCTCCAGTTCCCTTGGCTTTCTCTCTTTGGCTGTGGTTTGGTACTGATGCACTGCAGGGAGACATGACAACACATGTAACAAACTACTTCTTCCACATGGATCTTCTCAGTTCATCCTCTTCACCGACAGTTTCCTAAAACTGCTGTAAATTGTTGAGCAGAGGTATCCATAAACACTTGGGCCTGACTGCATCACCCTCTGACTTAGAGTCCTTTTGGGTATTTGGCTCAGGTGAGGCTTGACTGACCTTCTTCAGGAGTTCTCATATAACTCAGATACTCATTGTAATCGAGCAATGATTGCAGATAACAACTTCCTGGCATCATGAGCAAGTGCGGCTATTTTATGTGGAACAATGACAACTTGCTCATGGCAAGGTTAAATTCCAGTTTGTTTCCTGGTCTTGATTCTGACTCAAATTGTGAGCTGTATTTGCAGTGATTGTTTTTCATTCAGATACTTTTACACGTGAAGACAACTGTCTTTTGAAGCCTTAATGAATAATACAGAGCCCTTGAACCATTCAGTTGCTCCCCAACTAAATTGGAATAAGTTAGCAGCTCACAATTTTTTGATATGTGTTTGGTATCCACTGGAAAACAACTGGACGTCAGTACCCAGGCTCACTCCCTGAGTGCTGCGCAAAATAGGGACAAGAATATTTTGCGGACTTGGTCTCCAGTAGTGAGTTTTCTGTGCTGTTCCTTGGACTATTCTCTCTAGGCCTTTCCACACAAGACTTACTTCCATTTTATTCCCTTTGGAATGATGAGGGAAATAGTTACAGTCATTCCTGCAAACTCCTCTGATGCCTTTGTGGTCACTTTGAATTCCTGAAAGTAATATTTTAAAATATTGTTAGATCTTTGTGGTTTTAAGTAGAGATATTTTCTATTATCCAATAACCCTGAAGAGGATTTTAAAAAATGTTAGGTTACGTCTTCTGGGTTAAAATTGCATGCTTCTATACAAGCTTAACCTTTATTTACAGAGTGCAATTCAAAAAACTGCTATTCATGGAAATGGCTCACTTGCCACATCTACTTGTTGCTTTTGGGGCAATAGGTAGAGTGTGAGTCTGTGAGGATTTATTGTTCTGCTCATGAAAGCTGAGGTGGTTGGAAAAAGGTGCCATTAGTATTTGAACTGGTAGCTGAATGCTTGGAGGAAAGACCCTCTCTATTCAAAACATGCAGTGGCCCCCAACTCCAGGGAACTGATGTGGTGTTCAGCACGTTCTCGAGTTCTTTGCTGATGCATCTTGGCATTTAACTTCCTAAAAAATCCTTTTATGTGCTAAAGTAAACTTGCAAACTCTAGTGACACACAAAGTCTGGTTTTGCTTTTAGCCTTGATGGGAGATGAAAGAAAAAGAGGAAACAGTTGATGGTCCCTGAGTTGTGAGCAGATGAGCAGTTGCTGCAGTGGGTCTGCTCTTGAGGTCGTTGGTGTGTTGCCTTTGCCACCGATCTCCACTTTCTGCTTTTTCTACAAAGACTTGAGTGGCTCGGTGGATATCTTGACATTTTGGTCCCCTGAAATAAAAATACAATGATGCAAAGACCAGCTAGCACAGAAACAGGATTACTGAAGCTGTCTTCCAAAGAGAAGAATGCAGAAATCTAGGAGGAGATGGAAGGGGAGGAACTGTGGGGAAGTGTTTGGGAAAGCCTGAGTCAACAATGTGTTATAGAAGCCCAGGGGGAATGACTCGCGGACCACAGTGAAGATAATGAAGACGGAAAGCCAAAATAGCTATTAAATTTGAACAAAAAGTAGGCAAGTATTTGATGGCTGTGGCTTCCAGCCATGCAGCTGTGCTCCATGCGGTTATGTTTTGTTTAAAGTAATGACTCTTCACCTTTTAGTTTGAATAAACTGAGTATGGGTTCATTTTCACAGTATGTTTCTTTTGTGGGAGGGAGGAAAAAAGCTTAGTGTGATACCAATGCTTTTTCTCTGTCTGATACCTGAACTAGTTTACAGGTTTGTGTTTAGCAGCACAACTCTTAGAAGCTAATTATATGTTGCAAGTAAAATTAAAAGCAGACAAATTTAGGAAGGGCAAGAGGAAATGTTAACAAGTGCCTTCTTGCTTCAGTGTTACAGGAACTAGGAGTGCCCTGGGTTTCATGTGTCGCTCCAGCAAAGCCCTCTTAGTCATCTCCGTCAGCTCCGTGGGTCCTGTACTCCTCTCCCGTGTCTGCACAGGGCAGGCCGGGAGGGTGTTTGTGTGGGGTAGGACCTCTGCTATTCGTTTTGCCTACCAGACAGCATGCTGATTCTGTCAGCAGGCCACTGGCAGCAGTGCTGTGGGACCAAACCACTCTGCTTGGTGGCCTCCATGCCCAGCGTGGGCCCCCAGCAGGGCTCGAGTGTCCTGTTCATGAGTGTTCATGCTAATTGAGGGGGCTGCTCTAGCTGAGTGGCTTGAAAGAGCCTTGAAGTTTTGTTACAATAATTTAGGACTAGGCAATTTAATGATTTTTTTTCATTACTTGTTCTTCCTTCCTTCCTTCCCCAGCATAGCTCCCATTCCAGAAGCTGAGATTCATAATGGCCATTTATTTACAGAGTGGGGATTAATTTATTGTTTTCAAGGTGTTTTCTCTCTGTTTGCCGCGTGTGATGCAGCCCTGCGGTGCACAGCGAGCTGGTGCGCGGGACGCCGCCAGGGCTGCAGCCTCCTGCCCCCTTGGGGCAAGCAGGTTTGGCAGGGCAGGCGGCCGAGGCGCCTCCGTCTCCTTGTGTCTGCCCTGTGGCGCGCAGAAGGCAGCCACAGCCGCTCTGACCTGCGGGCCGCAAGCACAAGCTGGGAAATGATGGCCGTGCTGCCCTTCCTGCTTGCCAAACGCCTGGGGAGGGGTAGTTGCCCAGGAAGCCTCCGCGCACATGGATCAGGAGGGCGGCGCTGGGGAGGACACGGTGCCATGGTGGCACGAGTCACTTGCCGCTTTCTTCCATCAGCTCCCTGTCTTTCTGTGTACACAAATGCTTTTTAAGGTGTTTTGAGGGCCTGGAGACCCTCTGGAAAGAAAGGGAGGGGAAAAGTCTCCCTTCACAAATAGCAGCTGCTCTTTGTTGCCACTGCTCTCCTTGTAGCGGACTCATCTTTTGCTGAGGGCTGTGGTTCCCTCTTGCCTTATCATGCTTCTCAGCTGGCTTAAAAATACAAAAGAAAGAAGCCAGCCCATGCCTTGTGCTAGCTAGGGCTATTGCTGTCTGTTTATACAGCCCTTTTCCTCCCTCTTAGCAGTTGGCATTTTTTTGTTGGACATATTTTAATTCATCGCACCCCTCCTTAACGGAGAGCTGGAAATGGGCACTTGCAGCCATCTTCTTGGCAGGAGGCTCCTCCTAGGTTAAGACAGAGCCATTAGAGGTGAGGGCCCTTCTGTCCTCCCTCCCTCGAGACGTACTGGAGGCGAGAGTGAAGGCGAGTTGGCAAAGGTGTTGGTGCTGTGGTGGCGACTTCAAAATATTGACCTGAGTTTGTAATTTGTGTGCAGCTCCCTCTGGGGTTTTAATGCTCCTTATCTTCCTCCTCTGAGCAAGTTTCATGCTCTGGGTAGAGAAATTGGGATGTTCTGGTAATTGGGTAACGTCCTGGGGGACGGGGGCGCCAGGAGATGTCTCGCTAGGCCGGTTGTTTCTGATCGAACTGGGCAGACATCTATTGTGTGGCTACTGTGGGATGGAATGGTAATAAATTTGGTCCTGATCTGTGTTGAATTTCATAAAATTCTCCAGAGGTGAATAGCAGCAGGTGAATAGGGAGAGAGATTTGTTCTGGAAAAATGGGAAATGTTCTCCCCTGTTCATTTTTCCAGAGGTGCCCAGCAGGGCATGCGCTCTCCACAGCAGTAACAGTAGACAGGATGGCTTGATTGCTTTATAACTGATAGAGGGAGTGAACTCAGTTGCTTGGCTTGTTTTTGTCGAGAGTCCTATGTTCTGTCTCTCTCTTAACATGTATGCATCTTTACAGAAATATATCATAGTTATTTTAAAATTGGAGCAAATTGTGATCTATTTGGTATCCAAATGGAGTGCTCTTTTTGACGTTTTTCTGTTTGTACATTTGTGAGAGACATTTGAAACTCTGAAACTCTCCTTATTTTCCTTTCAGATACGGTTGAATCAATGCTCTCAGACTATGACATCCTTTCTCAGTCTAGTATCCAACAGCACTCGCTGAAGAAGAGAGATCTCCAGCCTGAGACACATGTAGAGAGACTCCTAAGTTTTTCAGCCCTGCAAAGGTAATTAAATCATTGGAGGGGGGAATGCACAGCTTAATGCTTTCTTTCATTTTGTGTGGTGAATAATGCACAGTTTCAAAAAACAGAAATAGCTGTGTTTGCTGCCCTGGCCAATTCTTACAAGGTAATGATTTGCATGGTTATAGAAGTTCAGAGTGACTGGTGGGGACAGAGCAGGATGTTGAGCCACATTTCTTTTTGTAAGATTTCTTTTGCTTTTTTATTTTCTTTATTCTCATGCAGTGTAGTTCTGTTAATTGAGTTGAATTTCACTTTTATTTCATCTTGACTACATCATCTTACTTCTTGACTGCCCTCTGGTTCTTGAAAGTCTATGCCTTCACTTTAAGGAGTGTGTGCGTTGTATCATGCTACCTGGAAGTTATTTCCATCCTGTTCCCATTGAATAGAAACCTCCCATTCTACAAACCTCCTCTTTTTTTAACGAGAAGGGTTTTATAAACATGGAAGGAGACGGAGAAGTATAAGAAAGCTGGCACAGATGTGCTAAGTGCAACTCTTGAGTGTCAGGCAAATCCCTTGCAGCTTTTATCATGCTGAAATTGTAAATCTGTATAAAAACTTAATAGGATCAAATGTTGGCTGTCCCTGTGTGGCACCGCTTTGTGTGCACTAGCTTCACAGTGAGCTTGTGCTGCAGCAAGATGTTTACAACAGTGCCTATGGTAATTGCAGGATAACTGCTGGAAGGTAACCCAGAATCCCCTAGGAAACCCACCCAGGCCAAGAGTGTGTGGCTCTCCCTCCAAAGAGGTTTCTGCTTGCTTGGTGTGATAGCCTTTAGCTTTGTGATACTGCATAGACTGTGGATTTTTCTTGCTTCAAATTCTACAAAGTTCAGATTTCTTTTGGAGGTCTTCTGGTTATTTTACTTCAGAAAATAAGAACTTCTTAAAAAATTATTAGTAATCAGTTTTTACCTTAAATGTTCTATGGGGAACTAACAGTTTACAGTTATGAATTATATAACGTATATTCTTGTAGCCTGCTTATCAGACCTAATGCTTTCTACCTTTTCTGTGACCTTCAGTAAAATGAAATGCAGATGTCTTCACCTCTTGTGTATGTAGTTTGCTTAAAAATACATACAATGAATTCTTTTACAGGCACTTTAAATTATACTTAACTGCAACTGCTGAACACTTTTCAGAAAAGTTCCAGGCATTAATTGTGGATGGTGAAGGGAAGGAGAAGGAGTATCGTGTTCAATGGCAAGACTTTTTCACTGGACATGTTGTTGGTTAGTATGGACTAGCTTGTACGTGTGTCCGCGCTGAGAAAGCACAGCTTGCCCAAGCCTCTTGGTCAAAATAATGGGTATCTTGCAGAAACTTCCATCAAATACATTTAGGAAGAATAAGTAAACTTAATTCTTGTGCCCTTCAGATTTTGTGCAGTGATTCTTCATAGAATATTTTGTTGGTGGAAAGGGTATCTTGCTCCGTTTCTAGTCAAGCCCTGGTGCCCCGCTAACTTGCTTTGCTTTCCACGTTACTGTGGTGTGGTGAGGGTCGGTGCCCCTGGGGGCAGCCCAGCGCGCTCGCATCGCTGACTGACTGTGGCCGAGCTGCCTTCCTTGGCAGAAAGTTCAGTGTCCTTGTTGCTGATCCCTGGAGCTACCGCACCACCTTCTGCAGAAGTATTGATCAGATCACTCAATCTTGATTCCTGTGGCAGTTGGGAATTTAAGGCAGAGGGAATGGTTCTTGATGGCTGCTTTTCTTATTTTTTAAATTATTTTTTAATCTGCCAGAATAGAACTCTTCAGAATGAGGAAAGATTTTTTGTATGAAGTATAAATTGTGGAAATGAGTGTTTTTGCTCGTTACATGAGCAGTCTTTCTGTAGGAATCTGTGCAACTAGATTGGAATGAAATTATTTTTTCCTCCCTTCTGTTAAAGGGGAGCATAACTCCAAAGTTGTGGCACATATTGGAGATGAAGACTTTACCGTAAGAATCAATACTGATGGAGAAGAATACAATATAGAGGTATGTTTTACTGTTAAAAGCAAAGTGCTCTTTTCTCCGTGGGTGTGTTTTTTTTTTTTTTCTAACTAGTCACACTGACACTTCTGCTGTTCAAAATAGACTTGGTGGTGGTGGTTGAAATGGGTCACATAGAGAGGAAGGAGAGAAATAAGAAACTGACTTTTGCAGGTGTTGATTTTTTTTACTGACAGCTATTAGGTGACATTTGCATGATTTACATAAAGCTAGGAGAAAATACATCTAGGAAGAGATTTTAGAAACTGAAATGAGTAACATTCACAATCAGTGGCAATCGTCCCCTAGAAGCGCAAACTGCAGACTTCAGAGCTGGGGGTGGGGAGGTTTGAGCTTTAATGATTTTTAGCTTATCTTGTATTTTTTTCATTATTAGAGTTTTGTTTGGAGATTCTTCTGTGCTCTGTTGTTCCTACTTTTGAACATTTTCGTTACCTGTCCTGTTTTAAGCTATTGGTTGCAAAAGAAACTATCCCAAACAAATTGTTCAGTGCAGTCATTCCCAAATACAAGCTGTGTCAGAATGGGGGAAGTGACAGTTGTGTGGATGTTAACATTGTCCTGAACCCCAGGAAATTCAACAGATTTAAATTTCTCAAGTGTAGCCATAGTTCTGTAGTAGGAAACCATGCAATTGGAAGATCAAAATCCCTGCACTGGTCTTGTAGCTGCTTGACTCTGGCTAAGAACATTTGTGGTCCGTGAGTGAACTCGGCATGTCTGGTCCAGCCTGGCCTCAGGGACAGCCCCAGACGTGTTGTGTTTGGTGGTGTAAAGCCGTATCTGCTATGACTCTAGTCTAATGAGCATGTGTCAGTAAAACTGATGATAAATATGTATTTGCCAGGGCAATTGCCAGGGCAATCAAGACTCCAGAGCTTGATACTGCTATGGAGAGAGCAGAGAAGCTTGAGATGCCTCAAAAAACAGAAAAACGTTCTCTTCTATAGCCTTATCAGGTGGTCGCTGCTGCTTTGTTGGGATCATCTTAGCTCTTTCGATGCACGTGTTGCACAAAACGTTGACTTCTACAAGCTTTTTTATGAAAGTAGTGTTGTTGTTAGATGTGTTTCTGTGGATAACATGATCATTGTAGTGTAATTACACATAGAATTGTAGACCTTTGACTAGATATGGCTTTTACCTGTGTAATGATGGCATTCAGGGGTTTCTGACCTTTTCTGCCTTTCTTATGCTGTCAGCCGCTCTGGAGATTTATAGATAATGCGCAAGATGAAAGACTACTGGTCTACAGATCTGAAGATATTAAAGATTTTTCACGATTGCAGTCCCCCAAAGTGTGTGGTTATTTAAAGCTGAACGAAGATGAACTGTTGCCCAAAGGACTGGAAGACAGAAAGCAAAATGAAGGTGAGTGTCCATGCCTGGGAGAGCAGAGCCTTGGCAGAGAGCTGCAATTCTGTTTGTGTAGGCAACTAAGGTCAGAACCTGGCCAGTCATCTCTGCTGCTGCTCCTGGTCTAACTATTGACTATTTAAAGTCACTGGTAGTGGTGGGGGAGGAAAGCAAAGGCCCTCTTCTGTAAACACTCAAATACAGCTTGAGCTATGATAGATTGTGAAAAGTTGGTAGGTAAATCTATTTAACAACCCTGATTTCACCACTATGTAGTACATAGTACAGGTAAGGTAGAGGACTATTAGGAAGACAAAAAAAAAAAAAAAAGAAAAACTATTCTCCATCACCCACCTACCAAAAAAGTTACATTCCTATCTCAAACAGGAATAATATAAGACACCCTGGGCAGTTTTATTGATTGCTTTATTTGATTGTGCTTAAAACCCTCACACTAGCAAGCATCCATCGGGAGAAAAGAGCTGTTTCGGAGAACTCGAAGAACACGTGCAAGATGCTGGTGGTGGCAGATCATCGCTTCTTCAAGTACATGGGCCGTGGGGAAGAGAGTACTACTATAAACTACTTGGTAAGGAAATGCACTCTGTTAGGGTTTGCTGGAGTAAATAGTGAAATTAACAAGTCATCCAGTAGTTATAACACAACTTAAACTCCTGCAACTTTTCTGTATTTCATGGCTGTGTATATTTTTTTAACCTAAACAAGTGATGTATGATGATTTAAACTTGTTTATAATGGTAATAATACTGTACTTTTAAACAATCTTCAAGTTTTAGTTATAAGCACGACCCCTCATTTCACACACAGCTTTTGGCCACTCTCTAAAACTTTCCTTTTACAGTAAGAGTTTTAGAATCTCCGGATTCTTGACCTTCATGTCCAAGCATGTTTGAAGTTGATAGGAGAGGCACAAGCCTCTCTTCACTTCCTGCAGGGCTGCCTGCAAGGACAATAAAATTAACAAGGAGGGTGATTAGTGTTTGGCTTGGCTGTAGGTGAGGCTGTTTTACCTGCTTTTGCTGAGCAGATGTTGCTAGGTGGTGGTCTTGTTTGTTTGTTTTGTTTTGTTTTTTTTTCCCTGCTTCACAAAAATGGAGGACAGGAGGTTTGGAACTGGAGACAAAAGCTAATAAAACCACCTTTGAGAGTCTGCTGCTTCTCCTCTCCAGCCCACATTTTGCAGTACTGATTGCTCTGTCTTCTCTGATTTGACCTTTCTGTCCCCAGAACTGTTTGCTGGAGAGGTGTGCTGTTTGTGCCTCGGTTACTGGCTTTGCAGAGATGCACAAAAATGGAGAACAGGAGGTTTGGAACTGGAGACAAAAGCTAATAAAACCACCTTTGAGAGTCTGCTGCTTCTCCTCTCCAGCCCACATTTTGCAGTACTGATTGCTCTGTCTTCTCTGATTTGACCTTTCTGTCCCCAGAACTGTTTGCTGGAGAGGTGTGCTGTTTGTGCCTCGGTTACTGGCTTTGCAGAGATGCTGTTCCCTGGCTGGGTTCCTGGGTAGAGGGGTCTGTGAGCAGGACATTGACAGGAAGCTAGAGTGTAAGCTGTTTCTGAGGGCTCTTGAATGTCACTTCATTCCAAACAAATTTGATGATACGTATTTAATAGAAGTGGATTTTTAAGGTGAGAACAACTTGAAAAGGGGGATATTGACTGTGAGCATTGAAGAGAGACTTTCATAGGATCATAGAATCATAGAATGCCTAAGGTTGGAAGGGACCTCTAGAGGTCATCTAGTCCAACCCCCCTAGATGCCCCCTAGGGCCATCTAGAGCACGTGGCACAGGGCTGCATCCAAGCGGGTCTTGAAGATCTCCAGAGAAGGAGACTCCACAACCTCTCTGGGCAGCCTGTTCCAGTGCTCTGTCACCCTCACTGTCAAGAAGTTCTTCCTTAAGTTCCCGTGGAACTTTTTATGCTTCAATTTGTGGCCATTTCCTTTGGTTCTGTCAGTGACCACCAGTGAAAAGACGCCAGCCCCATCCTCCTCATTGCCTCCCCTGAGGCACTTATAGACACAGATCAGGTCCCCTCTCAGCCTTCTCTTCTCCAGGCTGAACAGGCCCAGCTCCCGCAGCCTCTCCTCATGGGGCAGATGTTCTAGGCCCCTGATCATCCTAGTCGCCCTGCGCTGGACTCTCTCCAGCAGCTCCACATCCCTCTTGTACTGTGGGGCCCAGAACTGGACACAGTGCTCCAGATGTGGCCTCACCAGGGCTGAGTAGAGGGGTAAGATCACCTCCCTCGACCTGCTGGAGATGCTCCTCTTAACGCACCCCAGGATGCCATTGGCCTTTTTGGCCACGAGGGCACACTGCTGGAACATTGTGCTTGAACGTAATGAGCGTAATGAGGAACATAGTCTATTGGCTGGCAGAGGGAAGCCAGTCCCTCAGATGGCTCCCTCAGGAGTCACTTAAATCAGTGAAGCCCAATGCTAGAGCAGAGCAGCAAAAACAGCCCCCTCCTCTGTCCAGCCCTTCAGAGAAGTTGGGAAAACAGCTGTTTGGAAAAATGTTTCCCAAGATGCCTTGTTTCTTCTACTGTGCAAATCAAGGTGGTAAATGGCGAAGCTTCTGGCATTTGTTTGTTTTTTATGCTGGAAATTCTGCGGAGAAACTTAATACAACAGTTCTGAATCCATGCACCGTTTCAGAAACAGCGAATAATAGTCTGATACATTTTATGAGATTCAGTTTTATTTTGAAGTGACTGTTTCTAGATAAGTATTTTGCAGCTTCATTGAGTGTCTTAATCCTCATTACATGAGAACTCAAAACTAAATATTTTTTTTTCCTACCTAGATTGAGTTGATAGACAGAGTAGATGACATCTACCGAAATACTTCGTGGGACAACGGGGCCTTCAATGGCTACGGCATACAGATAGAACAGGTATTCCCTGGGCAGTGAGAGAACAAGGCCTGACAAATGCAAAGCACACCAGGATGTCTCAGATACTAGTTTCTGCGTATTTTATCTACATTAGAGCTAAAGTAATCACATCTTGCATTGGTACCTCCAGCCAGAAGTGCTCTGAACTAGAGTCTTCACAGAGGTGGTGTCAGTGATTTGACCCTGTGGCCGTTTTCAGCTCCTTGCAGCTTTTGGCTGGGGAATTTGCAGGGAGGCTCTTTCCATATTTGATCTGAATTCAAAGGTACTTTCTTCCTGAATATGAAAGTTCTTGTCTCAGTCAAACATACTCTTACACAAATATTTAATGTCTGTGATTAGTCTATGACTAGTGCTTATCTTGCAAAGTCTGAATGTGCGTCAGGCACAGAAGAAAAGGCACGAATCCTTCCTAAGGAGCTTTAATCATTAACCTTAGGCATCCTGTGTAGTGCAGCCATCTGGGTCAGGTTGCAGATTGACTTTAGTCAAAATTGGAAGTTAGTACACAGAAATCTGGAAAATGGCAATAGGAATCTGGCTGCTCTGTCAAATGGAGAGTGCCTTATGGTACAAGCCAGCTGCCCCTTCACTAGGAAAGGTCCCTCAGGAAGAAGGGACTTCCCTCTTGTTTGGTAGGAGGCAGGTTAATTTAAGGAGGGTGAAGGAGTTGATTCTAGGCCACTGGGAGGACAGCTGCCCTTTACAAATCATTCTGGTTAAGTAGAGCCCCAAGTTTGGGGTTATTGTAAGTCTTAGTTGTATTTGCTTTTTCAGAGTAACATGTATCTCAAAGAAGAATGTTACAGTGAAAGCTGGTGATACTACTCTTTAATAAAACAGCTGCTTTAGTTGCTTATGGGGTGGTCAGTGATCTTAGCAGCAGCTGAAGACTTTCTATTGGGAAAATGCAGAGTTTGAGTTCTGCTTCTTGCAGATCTATTGAGATATTTAGGGTTACATTTTAACAGGTGGAAGTTTTTATAGCTATAAAGTTGATCAAAATTTCTCTGTTGTTGCTGTTGTTCTTTAAATATAGATCATCATCCACAATGAACCAAACACGGTAAAACCTGGTGACAAACATTACAACATGGCAAAAAGTCATCCAGATGAGAAGAAAGATGCATGGGATGTGAAAATGCTGCTAGAGGTAGGCTGTAACCCTTGACCAGTTGTGCCCTGTATGGGGAGTTACTCACTTGAAACAGCCATTCATTAGTAACAGATGAAACTCTGGTACTTCCTCCACAAGATGTGGAGGAGTCACCCAAGGGAAAACTGCTGATAAGCAATTCTGCAGCCCGTGGTGAGGGGCCTCACTGTGTGACTGCAGAGTACAAACTGACCGGCACTATTCATGTGAGACTAGTGTCAGAAAGACAGGCCTGTGAAAGTGCAAGATCCACAAAGAGGCGAATTTTGGTCCTGACACTAACTGATGTGTGACCTTTGTCAAACTACTGCATTTGGTTTCCTCTCCCTCTAGAAAGGGGAAATGAATGAATGAACAGTTGCATAAAACAATGTATGCAATGAACTTGAGTATCCATTTAACTTTCTGTAGTTTTGTAGGAGAGAGAAAACAGCTCCTCATTTACAACTTGCTCAGGTCAAGAAGATGCCTACCTCGTTAGATAAACATTTTTATTAACATATTTCTAATATGTACCATCAAATGTTTTACTAAAGCTTGAATTTTTTTTTCTTTTTCTTTCTTTCAAGCAATTTAGCTTCGATATCGCTGAAAAAGCAGCTCATGTGTGCCTTGCTCATCTCTTTACCTATCAAGATTTTGATATGGGGACGCTTGGATTGGCTTACGTTGGTTCTCCCAGGCCTAACAGCCATGGTGGCATTTGTCCAAAAGGCAAAACTACTTTTTTTTTTTTTCCCTCCCCTCCTATACCCCCCCCCCCTTTTTTTTTTTTTTTTTAAATCTTTTTAGAAGTTCTGTGGGCCTTGATGTGCCACTTGCATAGTCTGTACTGATAGAATTCCTCAACAGGAGGGATGACCCTTGGCTGAAGCAAGGGGGAGAAGGCAGAGGCCGGGAGGGGTAGGAATCATTGGGGTTTCCAAAGTTGTGTTTTAGACCAAGTCCTGCTTTCATCTTGCAGCAATTCTGGAATTGCAGATGCTGCTGTCTTGGATATTTTTTGCATTCCTCCTTCCTGCAACATTTGTGCTGTCGTGTTATGCTTCAAGGATCCCCTTCTGCAATAACTGAGAAAAGGCAGGGTCTCACCTATGAGACCTCATTATTTGTGAGCTGTCATTTCCCCAAGCACAAATTCCTCCTCCTCCTCTCCTCCCTCCACCCACCCACCCAAAGCCCATGAGAAGAGTCTTTTATAATTTTACTTGTTTCTCTCTTATTTCTACAGCTTATTACAGTCAAATTGCCAAGAAGGACATCTATCTGAACAGTGGCTTAACCAGCACCAAGAACTATGGGAAAACTATCCTCACAAAGGTAGGAGGTCGCCCTTGCCCACAAAGGGTGAGTGGGGTGTGTGGGAAGTGTATGGAGGAGGTACTTCCTTGTGGTGCAGTGTCTCCTTGGGGCATGAGACATTCCCAATGTCTTTCTGAAACAAGCTTCTGGGTCTGAGATTGAATCAAGACCCTGGGGAGAAGGATTCAGGCCACAGAAATCTTAATTTTTGTCCCTGATGGCAGGGGCAGTCAGGACTGCCCAGGAAGGGAATTGAAGACTGAATGCACTGGGGACCAGCAACGAGGACTGCTCTAGTAGGAGCAGTTGTCATCCAAATGTGAACAGGAGTTTGAAAGCCAAAGATAACTCAAATGCATGTTGCTTTGGGGCAAAGAGAAGAGAACTCCAGCGAGCCACACAATGCAGCACGTAGACTCGCAGTAAAAATGAAGTTAGTCTGCTGATTGAAGCAAGAAGATAGACTTGCTGTTTTTTATCTGCATATTTTGCTGATTTCTCAGCTGCGCTTTGCGTGATTGTAAAGATTCATAATTGGTGTGTGGGCTAAATCTTGGCACAGAAGCTGTCAAGAAGCTGGAAAAAGACACTGAACCTTTGTACTGGAGAGATGTTGATGAACACTCTGGCTGTTGCCATGCCCT
Organism: Crypturellus undulatus; assembly: GCA_013389825.1. Taxonomy (NCBI): domain Eukaryota; kingdom Metazoa; phylum Chordata; class Aves; order Tinamiformes; family Tinamidae; genus Crypturellus; species Crypturellus undulatus. Next base: position 91,030 of record VWPW01018698.1, read on the forward strand.
TGGTGCTGGCTGTTCGACTCCCAGGCTAGAGCTCACTCTTGGATTACAAAGGAAATCAAGTTTGAAATTGAGTTTCTGCCTTGCAAAACGATGCTGCAAATCCATCCCTGTTGAGCTGTGTTTGTGGGTGGTTTTCCTAGCGCTCTTGCAATAGAAGAGCTATTCAGAGCTGTGAATGTCATCATCTGCTTGGGAGAAATAGTTCCAGTGCAAGATAAGTTTAAACAAGAGATTTGACTAAGTGTAGTAGATATTATTTGTTTGGGTTGTTTTTTGAGTGGACTTTACAATGCCATCCAGCTACTGAGAATCTAAGTTTAACACTTTCAATATCTGCACTTCACTGAAATCAAAACTGAGTGAATTCTAGGGCTGCATTTTGCTTCTAGTAGTGGGATTGTCATTAAAACCTACTCCTGGAATTCACCTTTGGAAATGCACTGTAATTTTGCTCCTTTTCAGTTCCCTGTTTTTCAGTGAGTAAAATTGATTTGCAGCTAAATGTACTTGGAAATGCAGGTGACCTGGAAGGGCTTGGGATAGTCTCTCCTGTCCTGCTCAGACTACTTTTTTTAGCAGCACTTTTTCTCGTCTAAAACAGGAGGCTGATCTGGTTACAACTCACGAGCTTGGACACAACTTTGGAGCAGAGCATGATCCTGACAGCCTGCCAGAGTGCGCCCCAACTGAAGATCAGGGAGGAAAATACGTGATGTACCCGATTGCTGTCAGCGGAGATCACGAAAACAACAAGGTATCATTGCTGCATAGTCTGCTCCGGGGTCTAAGTCTCTGCTGCAGGCAGTGACCCTCTGCACTGAAAACGTAGTTAATAATTCCTATAGCTTAAACAACAGTGAGATTTTAAAGGCATCTCCGTGAGGCAAACAGGCTTGCGTGCGGTTGTTCTCTGCCAGACAAGCTCCTCTTTGGTGGCTGAGCTGGCAGTGGGCCTGTCAGATGCGGAACCAGGGTTATGGAGGCCGTGATTAGCCCGGCTGGTTAGTCCGGCTCCCTGCTCAGGCTGGCAGTGTGACAGGGCAGGGCTCTGCAGCCCTGAGCCCCACGCTGCCATGGGGACTTTGTAGAGCCAACCTGTGCCTCCCTGTCTCTAAATCCCACCCCCAAGTTATTAGGATCTCAGTATAGGACACTGGAAATTGGAGGTCTGAAAACCCTGACTCTGCCTTTGATCGACTTGTTGCATTTCTCAGTGCTGCTCTTTCCCCTCCTGGCTCTCTAGATGTTCTCAAGCTGCAGCAAAAAATCCATCCATAGGACCATAGAGATCAAGGCGCAAGAGTGCTTCAAGGAGCGCAACAACAAGGTGTGCGGCAACTCCCGGGTGGATGAAGGGGAGGAATGTGACCCCGGCCTCTTGTACCAGCAGGCCGATCCCTGCTGCTCCGCAGACTGCAAGCTCCGGGATGGTGCCAAGTGCAGGTAAGCGGGGGAGCAGCTGCTGTGGCCCCTAGGGAAGAGGGGGGAGAAGGGACATGTGACTGGCCTCAGAGGTGAGACAGGCAACTGCCGTGTCCCAGGCTGCTTTCCTGGCTCTGAGGCTAAGCAGGTGAAGGATCTTGTCCTGGGTTGGATCTGTGGTCAGCAGATCAGCAAGGGAGGTGGGAAGGGGATCTGAGTGCTGTGAGTGGAATCGCAGAGTGGTTGAGGTTGGAAGAGATCTCTGGAGATCCTCTAGTTTGTGTCCCTGTGTGGGGTTTTCTATGAACTTTCCTCCTGGGGCAAGTGAAGAGCGAGTGTGTAGGAGGCTGGTGCTGGGAGAACAGAGGAGGTGGTTTTGAGCAAGTGAGTCAGTCCCCTAGAAGTAGCTTTGTTTCTAAACACCCTCTCGCTGGCTCTGTCATGTTCATACTCTCTTTAAAAGGACTTAATATTTTTTCGTCTCATTCTGATCTTTCCACAGTGATCGAAACAGCCCTTGCTGCAAAGGCTGCCAGTTTGAAAGTGCACAGAAAAAATGCCAAGAAGCCATAAATGCAACTTGTAAAGGAGAGTCTTTTTGCACTGGTAGGACATTGTTCTGTCCCCTTTACATCAGCCAACCCAGTGCTTCAGGCTCAATGTCCTGCTCGATGTCCTGTTTCAAACTAGTGCCCTTTATTCATCCAGTACATCTAATTTTAGAGACCAGTTAAATATCACTGAAGTCCAGTGTAACGAGTTTCATTGTAGTTCAGGAGCCACTTGCTGATTTACAGCCCAGAAAAACATGGAAAAACAAATCTGAAAATGTGTGTGTGAGAGGTTGAACATTGGGAAGGACAGGAATGAGCTGCATCTTGCTAGAGACAGGGTAGCTCTGCTTCACTTCTCCACTCATTTGCTTCTTCCCTCCCCCTCCCCCCCTTGACCCTGTCTCTAGGGAACAGTAGTGAGTGCCCCCCTCCGGGGAATGCTCCGGATGACACGGTGTGCGTGGACATGGGCAAGTGCAAGGATGGGGAGTGTGTCCCTTTCTGCGAGAGGGAGAAGAACCTGCGGTCGTGCGCGTGCAATGGTGAGTGAAAGGGCTGCTGCCTGGCCCTGCTGCCTGCCCTGCCTTAGCTCTTCGGTGCCCTTAAGGCAACCTTAAGAGGAAAACCTGGCTGTAAGAGGAGGAGAATGCCTGAAGGACTTAATCATATTTGCTCATGAAAGGAATTGCTTGCCAGGAGTTTTTAGTGTTGGAGACTCCTTTCTTCTGCATTCATTTTGGTTCAAGCCAGAGCTGAAGACTGTGGCATCAATCCATCTCTGACCGTTCCAGCCCTTTGCGGCTTTAGTTGCCTAGTTTCACACATGTCCCTCAGCCCCGAGAGGTGTCCACACTGCCCCTTGGCTGCTTTGCACCTTCCTGGTCTTCGTGCAGCTGGAAAGACAAGCTGCTCCTGCTGTGTCCCCGAATCCGTTGCATGGGGCAGGCAGCCGAGTTGCAGGCTCGGTCAGCTGAGTGCCCAGAGCTGGGGGACTTGCATGGCTCAGGGGGGGAGCCCCGTGAGCAGGGCCACGTGGGGCCACAGCAGGATGAGGAATGGGCTCCTTCTGTGCTGCAGAGACGGACAATTCGTGCAAGGTGTGCTGCCGGGACGAGCACGAGCGCTGCGTGCCCTATGTTGACGCCAACCAGCAGTTCCTGTTCCTGCGCAAGGGCAAACCCTGCACCGTGGGCTTCTGCGACACCAACGTAAGTGCTCCTGGGCACCAGGGAGCTGCACGTTCCGCTTCATCTAGTCTGGCTGATGAGGTGTTTAGCCTCCTTGGTGCTTAATTCCATCTTGGAGAGGAGTAACCCCCGGCACCAGTATAGATTAGGGGTTGACCTGCTGGAAAGCAACTCCACAGAGAGGGATTTGGGAGTCCTGGTTGACAAGTTAACCATGAGGCAGCAGTGTGCCCTTGTGGCCAAGAAGGCCAATGGGATCCTGGCCTGCGTCAGGAGGAGCGTTGCCAGCAGGTCGAGGGAGGGGATCCTGCCTCTCTACTCAGCTCTGGTGAGGCTGCACCTGGAGTATTGGGTGCAGTTCTGGGCTCCCCAGGACAAGAGGGATGTGGAGCTTCTAGAGAGGGTGCAGCGGAGAGCCACAAAGATGATTAAGGGACTGGAGCATCTGTCTTATGAGGAAAAACTAAGCCAGCTGGGCCTGTTTAGTCTGGAGAAGATTGAGAGGGGACCTGATCAATGTGTGTGTACAGATACCTGAGAGGAGAATGTAGGGAGGATGGGGCTAAACTTGGTGGTTGCCAGTGACAGGACAAAGGGTATTGAGTACAAGTTAAAACACAGGAAGTTCCACCCCCATGTGAGGAAGAACTTTTTTCCTGTGTGGGTGGCAGAGCCCTGGCACAGGCTGCCCAGAGAGGCTGTGGAGTCTACTTTTCTGGAGACCATCAAAACCTGCCTGGATGCCATCCTGTGCCCCGTGCTCTAGGTGTCCCTGCAGGGGGATTGGATTAGATGTTGGTTCCAACCTCAACCATTCTGTGATGGAAATTAAGGCTTCCACTGCCTGAGCCTTTCTGGAAATTTTTTGTGAGTTTCAAATGTTAAAGCTACCTCTATTTCAGACAACCATTTACCACATAAAGGAGGGAAAAAAAAAAAAAAAGGTTAAAACTGCTATAGTGTAACACTACTTTGTTAATGTACGTTTACTTTTGCAGGGCAAATGTGAGAAGCAGGTACAGGATGTGATTGAACGATTTTGGGATTTCATAGACCAGCTTAGCATCAATACTTTTGGTAAGATAGATAACTGTATTCTTTGATGTTTAGTCCCAGACAGGAGTATTTTTAAAGGCCTGGGAGGAAGTAGCTGACTGTTTTTACTCACCTCTAGATACGGGCAGTTTGTAGCTCTGGTTCTGACACTTTTTCATCAGGTCCAGCAGAACTCTTCCCAAATAATCCTTCAACTTCTAGGCAGCATTAGCAATTTTGCATGTTACTTCTCCTTTATTTTTAGCCACCTTTCAGGCTTGTAAAGGAGGTGGTTCCTATTCTGGAAGGCTTCATCTCTGACTACCAAAAAAGCAGCTGCTTAGAGAAAAGGCAGTAATGGTCTCTAGAGACATCAGCTGGTAGACCTTTCAGTGGGGTTTAAATGTCAACAGATCAGGAAATGAAAGCTTCATTTCGTTCTTATTTAACAAAACCACGGAGATAATTCAGCCCAAGCTGTGGGACTGAGTCACTGGCCAGTGACTGTAAACCCTTAGTCTTGGTCTCCACAGTGCAGTCCGAGCCTAGAGCTGCCTCAGAAAACTGTATTTCAGTATAAGAAGTGAAGAAGTGTAAGAAGTAACAGGTGGGTGCTTTTGTAATGATAGGGTAACAAAGAGTGGGTTTATGGTAATATTGTATAAATGCCCAAAGTAATGACGTGAGTTTGGGGCTTTAACTGAGGTCAGCAAAATTATTTCTGAGGTAGTTATTAAAGCTCTTCCATCTCTTGCTGTTTGGAAGCACACATGATGTGTGCAGAGGCACACAGGTGTCACGTACCTGTGAAATAAGCATGTTAAGGGGTTCCATGTGGTTTCTGTACCTGGGAGAGGTAGCTGGGCTCACAAAATACAACCTGGTCCTAAGCCGCTAATATGAAATGCTTTAGCCTGTCAGCATTGCTCATCAGGGAAGAGCAGAGGAGGGATCTGTTACTCGCAGCATGTCTGGTAATGTTTTGTAAATGGGTCTCTCGTATTGGCCTCATCCTTAGCCAGTGCCTGTCTGAGCATTGAGGTGTCTGGGTCTGTGGGAGCCGTGGCAGCAGAACGGGGATTTGTATCCAGGATTTGCTAAATGAATAATTGATTTGCTTTCCCAGGGAAATTCCTGGCAGACAATATAGTGGGCTCTGTGCTCGTCTTCTCCTTGCTCTTCTGGATTCCTCTCAGCATCCTCGTGCACTGTGTGGTGAGTTGGGTCCCCTGCTATGACTGCCCAGCGGTGACAGCAGTGCAGGGTGGGCGCCAAGAGGATCCCTGCACTTGGGAACACTCCCAGGATGGATGGGAATGCATGGGGTGCAGGTGCAGGGTGGGCGCCAAGAGGATCCCTGCACTTGGGAACACTCCCAGGATGGATGGGAATGCATGGGGTGCAGGTAAAGGGAAAAGAGTCCAACTCCCTGCGGTGTCCCTAATGGGAAATGGGCCACACAGACACTGTGTGGGCGGTTGGGGAGCTAACGCTATTGTGTTGTTTGAGGGGGTTCTTTGGCTTTACACATGTTGCTTTTCCGGAATAGGACAAGAAGCTGGACAAGCAGTATGAGGAGAACAACAAGTCTCTGTTTTGCCCCAGTGTAAGTTGCTTTCTGATCACAGACCGGCAGGGCGCTACACAGCCTGTTTCAAGAAACCTGAACCTGGGGTGTTGGCAGAGTGCTCAGTGAAGGAGTGATAGAGGAAGCAGTGCGAGGGTGTCATTTGGAACAAGTTGGTGTGTGATGTATCGTGCAGTGCAGCTCAGCGGGTCTGGCTTTTCCTTCCCATGAAGCAGAGTTGTCACTTGCGGGAGTGGAGCTCCAGTGGGCCCATGTGCTGAGGCCTTATTGCCACTCCTGGGATCCCCAGGGCACGAGGAGCCGTCACAGGGTGACACCTCTCTTTGTAGATGCTGGTTTGGGGAAGGGTATGAGGAGAGAATGGCCTAGATAATCACAACCCAAGGCACCCCCTGGCAGATTTTCCAGTACACTGTTCAGTGCTTCAAAAGCCCAGTTTTTACTATGAAAATGAAATGTTCTCATAGGGAGACATCTGTTTGGGTCAGAAGGGAAGGAGGCCTTGCACAGCTCTTGCCCTGCCACTGGGAGAAGCTTGTTGGAGTCGTGAGACTTCTGAGATTGATGTCTGTGGCCTGCCCTGAGGTAGCTGCAGGGATCTTGGCTTGAGCCCCTTCCCAAGTGTGGAATCAGATGCTTGGGGTGCTCAGATCTCACCTTAGCTCTTTAGATTTGAATCGTCATGAAGAAACATCTCAGAAGCAGGTACAGAAGTAGAGCCTGAGTGTAACTGGTTTTTTGCGTCAGCAACACTTAAACAAGCAGGAACTTTGGAAAGTCCTGTGGGTTGAGTGGTGGGGGAGTGTGGCACCGGTGGTAGCACGGGAGCTTCAGTTGTCTTCCAGGTTCTCACCTCGTTTGCTGCCCTTGCCCTGCCCGCTGTCTTGCAGAATGTGGAGATGCTCAGCAGCCTGGACTCGGCCTCTGTGCGCATAGTGAAGCCCTTCCCTGCAGCGCAGCCCTCAAGCCGCCACCAGCCACTGCAACCTGTGGCGGCGGCAGCGCCGGCCGCGGCACCAGCGCCCAAGCAGGACCACCAGCGGATGGACACAATTCAAGAGGACCCCAGCACTGACTCCCACATTGACGAGGATGCTTTCGAGAAAGATCCATTCCCAAACAGCAGCTCGGCTGCCAAATCCTTTGAGGACTTGACGGACCATCCTGTCACCCGGAGCGAGAAAGCTTCGTCCTTCAAACTGCAGCGCCAGAGCCGGGTGGACAGCAAGGAGACAGAGTGCTAGGGTCTTGCTAAGAGTAGGACTGGTGGGCGCAGAACAAATTCATTTGGATCTCAAACCATTTCATTTATATAAATATAAATATATGTATATATATTTTTGTGAGGGAGTGGGAGAAATAAGGAAGTGACCTACTGCAGATGCTGGTCATGTGTATGACCTTCCTTAAATTACGTTTAGAGCATTATATCTTTTAAAAACAAAAATCCAAACTAAAGCGAGCTTGTTTTTTGAAGCTTTTTGGATTTTTTTTTTCCTATCTTCTTGACCTTTAACATTTCCTTCAACCTGTGGTACAGAACAGAATATCCGTGTTGGATATCGGATGTGTATATCAGCCTTTTTTATAAGTTAATGTTTTGTAGTCTGACAGCACTGATAAACAAAATTATGGTCGTCTTAACCAAAATGAAACACTGCAGTACTTAGAATAGGTCATATAGCAGTTCAAGGTACGTGTAAGCAAAAATCTAAGCGTTACCAATATATTGCAAACAAAGTGAGATTAATGAAATGGGTTAAAAAAATTGTCTATAATGAAGATGTATAATTGGAATCGAGGGATTTAAGATATGCAGCTTCTAAAGTCAGGAGTTGCAGAGAGGCTGTAAAACCAAACAATACATGCAAATATTTCCTTGAATATAACTTTTAGGAGGGCAAAACTAATGTTGAGGTGCTCATAAGTATGTGAGTAAGCCTGCAGGGGCTCTGTGATCTTTGGAAACTCCTAGTGCATTTAAGTAATTGAGGAAAAAATATCATGCTTCATTTCAGGGGGTTTGTTATTTGAAAAGAATGATAAATTGAATTCAAAAAGCAATACAGCTTTGCAAAGCTTTTGAGGGTAAGTACTAAGGAGCAGTGTCCTCCAGTTGATACGTGTGCGTGTAAAGGTGAAGAAGCTCTTCACAGAGCAAGATCCCTTAGCTGGGAAGGGAGGTGGATGGAGTTTCAGCCTGGCAGCAGAGGAACTGACACTGCAGCCACAGAGCAGCAGCTCTGCTGCCAAGGACTGACCTTTGCCCTGTGTCTCTCTTCCCCTTATCTTGTATTAACAAAACTGACATAAAGCTTCCAACAGCAGCAGAACCACTTTAACTTTTAGAAAGGGGTCTGCACTCAGTCCCCAGGGACCCCTATTCATGGAAAACCATTGTTTTTTTTAAGTATGTGAGTAAGCAAAGCAGGGACACGAGACACCTTGTGCAAGAAGCCTCGTCTCCCCTCAAGGATATTTGTTACACTAATACTTGAACGTGTGCCTTATGGTATTCCTAGCTGACTAGCTATTGTATTTTATATACTGGTTTTGGTTTGTTTGGGTCTTGTGTTTTGTTTCATTTTTTTGATTCAGTGAAAAGTAAATGTGTGAGAGGAGTTAATTTAATTCTCAATACAATAAAAGCTTTTTATAAAAAAAGTGACTTTCAGTTAAAACAAGAGCTGTTTCTGTGCAGCTCTTTCAAAAGAGATCTAAATACTTCTTTTTGTATTTTCTATCCATATTGCAGCTGCTTTGTAACTGGTGATGTTAAAAGTATCTCGTGGTTTTAGGTGCTTTAAGGCCTCTGCCAAAGGGGCGGTAGTTGTGACTGCGGTTCATAAGGTCAGTGCCTTGCTGGTAGGAAATCTAGAATGACCATGATATTGATAACATGCACTTACCTCCCACATTAAAATTGGCAATTCGTGCTTATTTGGGAGCATGAAAACACAGGTTTGGGGCAGAGATCCATCCTCGAGGCTGCTCTCTATTCCAGAAAGTGCCACGCAGGCACTTGTAGAGTTTGCTCTTAAGCCCCCAAAGCAGATCTGCGGCTCCCAGAGGCTACCTCTGTCACTGCTGTTCTTTGCTAAGTTGTTACAGGAAGGCCGTTCCGGTTTAATATTTCTAAACAAAGCAACCTGCCCTCTGGTTCCAGCTGAATGTGGTGAATAACTAGTTACTGTCCAGTTTAGAGCAGAGTTATAGTGGAGGTTGGGTCGTGGGCTAATTTGTCTTATTTTTTTAATAAAGCAAAGGCCACTGCTGTCTTGGTGCTATACAAAGCAGGAAATCTTGATGATCTTGCATCACTCTCCATTTTACCCAATATGGGTTAACACATCCCAGACTTAAAACTTAAGTGACATCCTGTTCATGTCACTTTTAATCCATTTCCCAGTAGTAGGCTCCTTCCTTCTGCTAGCAGGCTGCCTTGCTGCTGCTTTCTCAAGCACACTGCTTCTGTGCTTGCTAAGCTGCCTCCTTCCTTTTTGCTCTTTGTTAACACAGTTTTTTTTTTTTTATAAAGTTTTTTTTTTTTTTTTTTAATATTCAAAATGCATTCTTTTGGCTGAAACTTGGAGCAGGAAGTCTGTCTGCTGTTGTTTACCCATACATTCATCCATAGGTTAAGTAGTTGGGAGAGAAAGGTTGCAGCAGTGATGCAGCCTCCTTTTCTGGGAGCAGAAGCATCATGACCTCTTGTGTGCTGGGAATGCCACGAGGGCCATGCACATGCATGTAGAGCTTTGAATGGAGTGACTATAACCAAGAGCCAGGCACAGAGGCAGAAGGTGCTGCTGGTGCACGTGTATGTTTAATTTTGAGGACCCCTACTCAAAATTACAATACAGCACTATGCAAATCCTCACAACAGTTCAAATAATTGCTTAGAGTGGTTGTCAGTAATAAAAAACTGGACTGACATTAATTGGACTTGATATTGTTACTACTTCCCCCTGCAGGACCCCCAGAGACTCTCTTTTCCAAGTCTTCTGAGGAACGTGGACTTGGTCACCAGCCCCATTGAACTGTGACAAGAGAAATCCCCTCAAGGAAGCTCTCTGAAACACCTTGATCTTCATTTTCTTCCAGAACAAAGCAGGAGTGTGTGCAGAGCTGTGGTAGGAGCCTCAGTGTGGGATGCGAGCTGCTGCAAGCAAGCTCGCTCTGCCCTGCGTTCTGCATCTTGTTACGGAGGGACCTCTCCCAGCAGGCTGACCTCAGGCGTCACAGCGTCCACATCGCGCCAGTACGGCAGCAGGAAAGGAAGAGCAGACACTTTCTTTTCCAGGCATTCCCAAAGTTGAGCTGCTAGAAAGTTATTTCCTTCTGGTGATAAATGAAGCCCATCGGATAAGTAACAGGAGAAATCCTAGGGGAGAGGTTAAATCATGCATGAATCTTCTTGCCATTTATAAACACAACAGCCTGACTAATTTTTAGACTTTTCAACACTAACGGGTAAAGATACTATTTTAATTTTTGCCATTTTAATTAAAATTTTAAAGAAGAACCAAGAATGTCCCAAAGTGCTTATTATTCTAAAACTATTCCATGCTGATGCAGCACAATCACAATACTGAGTTTACAGCAAAGCTTCACAGTGCCCTAACTGGAGTTACTTGTTTAAGGGCAAGGTGCAAAATCTTTGTCAAAATAAAAGATTGGGGAAGTTCTGTCAAAAGCATAAGAAAAACATCCTGACCTGACCTGGAAGGGAGCTCAACTCTGTGGTCAGGTGGCACTGGATGCCTCCAAAGAGCCCTTCCAACCTGAACTAATTTAAAGTGAACCAATTCAAAGTCCAAGCAAAAGGTTACTCACATGGAATACAGCAAGGGGCCATTTCCTAACTAAATTAAATGGTCAGGTTGTATTAAGATTTTTTTTCCATGTGTCATATGAAGCATTCTGGTTTTTTTCCCCTTCCCAAAACAGTCATTTGGATATATTTTGTATGGTTTTAGTGGGAATGCAGTACTAGCAGTCCCTCCGTACTAAATCAGGCATTTGGCAGTTCCAAAGTGTCTCTCAGGACATTGTACCTGATTTTTTTGCATCATTGTCCACAGGTCCACAACTCCAGTGCCACAGTCCCTGGCTACTTGAACACAGGCGTTGGCATATTCTCCAGTGGTGGAATTCCGGCGATTCAGTTTGTCACCTGAGGCACACATCCCCACAAAAAAAAAAAAAAAAAACATTTTAAGATCAAGACAGGATTGATTCAGTTTTCTGGGGTACACACGATGCTTTGCAACTTGTCAAACCAAGCAGCCCTAGCAATTGCAACCCAAGTTGCAACATCTCCATTTAAGAAGTGGCTGGAGTTACAGCTCTCATTCAAGGTACATCAGATGGTTCATCAAGATGGTTCAAGGTTCATCAGATGAGATATTTGGAAGCAATGGCAAGAACAACACAGGGCGATGCAGATTTCTGCTGCTTGGCCTTCTGTTAAGCTTTAGGTAATATATACACTTACTTCTGCCATGTAGAAGAGAATTAAGTTAAACTATGTTAATTTCACAGCCTTACCTTCCACTTGCTGAGTGACGTCAGCCATTTGACAGGTCCTTCCATTAATTCCCATTAAAATGCTGGTGACAGCACCAGGCCACGGCACAACTGGCACAGAGCATTGCTAGAAATGCAGGCTGCAGCAGCTGGCAGCTCAGTTGTTACTGGGAGCTGAGTGTTCAGCAGGTGCTCAGCACTAGTGTAAATCATCCCTTTTGTACAGAGTGCAGTGAAACACTGGGACAGAATATTATTAAGCTATGATTGTTTAAATTGTTTTTTTTTAGTGGAACCTGCAAGTCATCAATTCCCACTGTGCTCTTTCCTTAGGAACACCAGTACAGCTGATGATTCCAACTGATGAGTCTTACTTCTTCACACTGCCATTTTTCCTTCCCAGCAGCATCCCATCATAAAATATTCTCTATAGCTTTCTGAGCCTTCCTGTCCCATTGCACGCTGTGGGACGTTCCCAGTTCCACTTACTCTTCTGTAGAGTGAGAGGCCCTTTGGTCCGTTAAACGCCATAAAGCAGGGCACTCTCTGCTGCAAAGACCCCTCTGACTTATCTAAGTAACATTCTCTTGTTACCTCTTTGCTTGTTAGGATTGTTTCTTTCCTGGTCCATTCTGGAAGCTCTTAGTTTGCAGTGCTGGCTCTACGAGCTAAGAGCAGGGACAAATAATAGGAGCTTCTCAGCCCAAGAACACACACTGCCTCCGAAAAGTCCAAAACGGAAAAATTTTCTGGTAAGAGGGACATAGAGAATTTGAAACAAGCACCCAGAATTTCTTTTATTATTATTATTATTAAAAAAATCAAATTGAGGTATTTCATATTCAGGGCTTTCTTGGCTTGCTTTCAAACAGTAAAATGCATTTCCTCACCTGGATTAGACTTTTCCCCTCGCCCTTCTTTTACACTGCTGCAAACACTGAACTACCCTAGCATTTACACCCAGGCTCTTCTTCAGGACATCTGCCTCAAACCTGCCTCGCCCATCAGTGCTGCTGAAGCTCCCATTCTGCATTAATCCATTTCCCTGACCTTGACAAACACAAACTGGCCTAGTCCTCATCTGCACAACCTGTCCACAACTACTGCAAGTGACAGTGGGGCCCAACTTTCCTCAATGGCAGACAATGTATCCAGGGGTAACAGCCTAAGTTGCAGCTAGGGAGTTTCAGAGCAGACCTCAGGAGACACTTCCCTCCCTACTAAGAGAGTGGGGCAGCACTGAAACAGCCACCAGGATGGCTGCTCTTGGAGGTTTTCAAGCCTCAGCTGGATAAAACCATGACTGACTTCTTAATTTAGCCCAGCTCTGAGTGGTAGACAGGACTAGAGTCTTCCAAATAGCTAAGTTTTTGCTCCAGCCACCATCACTCCCTATTGAGACCCTGACTTCCCTCCAGCTGGCACACAGGCCTGGTTGAATCTTCGGTCAAGAAGATTTAACCAGTCTCCCTTCACACCTGCATGAATCAATGACCTGTGAACATCAGCAGCTTCAAGTTTCACATCCCTCCTTTGCTCTGGCATCTATCTGGCAAAAACAAAAATAAACACAAAACTTTTCCATACTACTGCTTGGCATCTGATGATCTGACAGATAATTCAGAGTTCCAAATTAAGCTGTGAAAGCCATTGAACACCTAGAATGGAAGGTGCCATTGCAGGGAACTGCTCTCCTTAGTAATAAGCAGAATCTATTTTAATGCATTTTAAACATGGTCATGTACAGACCTGCTTTGTTCCTGCTTTGACTGAATACACAGGACCATGCACTAAAATAGAGAACACCATGCAATTACTAAAGTGACACCTCTCTCTTTACTCAAACCTAACTCAAAAATATTCTGTAGATGTGCAAGAACGAACAAATTGTTCAAATGGAAAAGAGGACACACTCTCAGAAGGTGTAAACTGTTACTGCTGAAATCCGGGAGATTAAAGCAAGTTCCATCTGCTAAGCAACACAAAGTAAGCACCGTTGTTACGTCTCCATTACAAAGAGTTAGTTTGAACAGTAGGAGTGACCTCAGAATCCAGAGACTTGGATATTCCTTCTTCGGATGTTAATTTATAACAAAAGCAGGCAGGGTACTACTGCTTATGCAAGCAGACGTGAAATGGTCTATATATGTTAGAAAGTTTTCTAAGATACACAGTAACAGAAACTCTTCCATGTTACTTTGGGAGCTGCCAGGACATGGTGAACTCCGCTCAGGACATCTAGATTCCTTTCCAAGAGCTCTGAATTTACTTCCACGACACTACTTTTTGAGATACTCTCTGTTCTCGGCAGAAAGCAGCTTCTATCAATCAGATTTATGAAGAAACAGAGCAACCAACACACCACTTCCAAAAGGATATTACTAACTAATGGCAGGTTACTCCACAAGCAGATCTGCAGGTGTTTAGCAGAGCAGCTAGCAGTCATTTCCTATCAACTTGGAGAACACAAATACAACATGGCACAAACACAGAACTAGTCATGTGTCAGTCTGGGAGCAAAAACTTACACTCTCTGGGGGAAAATAATGAAATTTTATTAGTGCTATTGTTCTTTTACCTTTGGCAAGACATTCCTTCTCCCAAGCTGACTCCTGAAGAGGAGGTGGTGTTATCAAAATAATCCTGTCTTCAGTAATGTCTACGGATTTCAGATACTGCACCATGCTCTTTAAGTTTGCAGCATATTCCTCCAAAGGAATGTGTTGCTTGGGATTCAGATCTGTTAGGGATTAGGGCAGATGTATTATTCCCATAAAACCATGCTGCTCACAGAGCTATTACACAACAACTAAGATGATTTTTACACAGGATACAAATGTGGGCACTCTTCTTACTCCTTATTCGCAGTAGTAAACTGTTCACCTCAACCATAAATTGAGGAGGTGTCATGGGAAAAGCCAGCACCTCAACAACCAAAGCAGACAAACAGGGCTTAAAACAGCTCTTGCAGCTAATAAAAATGAGGCAGAGGAGGAAAAAGACACCTTTTAGAAAATAAAAAACCCCTTTTCCTTAGAACTCCACATCTTGTCATTAAATTACATAATAATTTCAAACTTCACCTGAAACAATACCAAAAATTTTCAACTCTTTTGGACAGAGAGCAAATGTTGAAAATTCAGACAGACTCTACAAAGACTCACTCCTCTGGGCACTCAAAATGATGATCTCATCATTTTGATTAAAGTAGCTCTGCTTGGCAGCTGCAAATCTTTAAGAGAATCCAAACGCTACATTCCCTCATTTCTTGATCAGGCTATTTCAAAGGCAGAAAGGCAGCCAGATGGCCAACTCTAATTTTAAGTGTTGGATACCTGACTAATTCTTTGCCTCTCTGACATTTTCATTTACCATTAAAACTTGCTCAGAGAGAGAGAAGGTGTGTGATTGATTCTAAAAATAAAAGCATAATAATGGAAAAGAGTTAGCTGTAAAAATGAAAAAAAGAAATGAGAAGAGCCAAGAACCAGTCCAAGCAACAATCTATCTTTTCTGATGTAATATAAAACTTTCTTAGGAGGATAGATGATGGGGAAAAAAAAGAAAAGTGTACCTTTCAAAGCACTGTCATTAGCTCCAAAGAAAATAGTAACTGCAACAGTGCTCTCGGCACTGGCACTTTTACCAATCAGTCTCGGAAGGATCACTTTAGCCCATCTCGTATTGTACCCTGAGAATCCACGATTTACAACATCACATTTTCTGAAACACATATCAAAAAGAAAATCTCTCCCCATCAGAACAAAGTTTTAGACACTGGAATCATTCAGTCAGGACTGCTGCCTCTGTCCTTCTCAGTATCAATGAGATTTCATGAGTGAATGCTTTGGGAGCATAATTTTATGTTTTCAAAGCATATGCACAGAAGGCACGTATAGCATCAATGCGTCAAGAGTATGAAACCAGAACGATCATTTGATAATCAAGGAATTTTTCTTCCCACTCTAGCTTTGCAGCAAACTCCAATAAATATTTCCACCACTGCCAGGGGGGCACTGTTTAGGCAGTCCATGCTAATAAACAAGCAAATATTTTAGTAATGTTAATAAATAAATCAACAGACCTTATTTGTGCCAATTTTCTTCAACTTGCTGCATGGGCTTCTTTCATGCTAAAAGTTATTTTTTGAGATCTTACCTGACGAGCCTCTTGGCGAGCGTAGCTCCCCAGCCCTTGTCCTGGAAGGAGTGCTGCGTGCAAGGAACACAGTGAGCCTCTCAGCGGAGCAGGGACTCGCTCCTGGCGGCCACCCTGACTCCTCTTGGCTTTTCTTTTCTGACACTTGCCCTGCTCAAGAGCAGCCTCCGTGCAAGGCCCCTTGCACTTCCCCATGGTGTTTCCTTGCCTGCTGGCTCCCTGCAGGGGTCGAGCAGTCCAGGCTTTTTTTTTTTTTTTTTTTTTTTGCTCCCCTGTCTTTTCAAAAAAACTTTTTGCTGCAACTTCATTCTGGAGAGCAGCTTTCAATAATCCTCTCTCAACAGGCTATTTTAGAATGCAGCTTGACAATTTACCTGGTTTAGTCTGCTTATTCCCACTGCTATCGCATCCTTTTGGATATGATAGGGCGCCTGTCTTTGGAACTGCACACTGAGGTGGCTTAGACAACTAATCTTCCTTTAAAATATTTTTTTTCTAGTTAAATCATTTTCCCTGAGAGCAGCTCTCTGATCCAGCTCACTGATCCAGCAACAAAAAGCAAATAGAGACTCAAGCACTTGTTTTGAGTCACTTGTTTGAGTCTCAGTTGTACAGCTTAAGCTGGTACCATCCTGGAAAGAAATGTCCATCAAACCTCTAATTCCGTATGGCTACCTGCTCGTGCAGAGCTACAAGGATGATCAGGGGCCTGGAACATCTACCCTATGAGGAAAGGCCGAGAGAGCTGGGCCTGTTCAGCCTGAAGAAGAGAAGGCTGCAAGGGGATCTAATCAGTGCACATAAATACCTCAAGGGAGGGATTGAAGAGGATGGGGCCGACCTCTTTTCAGTGGTGGCCACCAACAGAACTAGAGGTAATGGCCCCAAACTGAAACACCTGAAGTTCCACAGGATCTTAAGGAAAAAAACCTTAACAGTGAGGGTGATGGAGCACTGGAACAGGCTGTCCACAGAGGTTGTGTTGTCCTTCTCTGGAGATCTTCAAAACCCACTGAGACACAGTCCTGTGCACGTGCTCTAGGTGACCCTGCATGTGCCGGCGCCTTGGACTAGACGACTTCTAGAGGTCCCTTCCAACCTTAAGCACTCTATGATTCTAAGCCAGGCTCTGGTCACATCAATGGAGAAGGTATCTGGGGAGTGAGGGGACCATCCTGCGAGGAGCAGGACATGGTGGTGCAGCACATGAGAGAAGGGTGCAGTCAGGAAAGGGGTGGTCAGTATGGAAAAGAGAAGACGGGCCAGGAGATTTGCTATCCTATGCGGCAGCTTTTCCCTGGAGTCCTGGGTGGACAGAAGCAGCCTGGCTGGCTGTCCATGACTGCCCAGACGCAGCTGGACACCAGGGTCCCAGTGTGCAGGGATTTATAGAGCAACAGGACACCCCGCCTTGGCTCCTGACCCACCTCTCCTGCCCTCGGGCCATCAGGTGAGGTGACATTGGCGCTGAGTAGCCCAGCGCTCCCGCCCTGAGCGCTCATTATTTCTTCTTCAACAGTAAAGCAGCCTCGTGCTAGGCAGCAGGTGCTCTGTCGAACCCCAAACCTTGAGTGAACACTACCCCAGCGCCCACCGAAAATGAGGCCAAAATCAACGTCGACTGGCTCCAAGGACGGATGACACCTCTCGGGCGCAGTCACACAGCAGCGAACAGCAATTTTTAGGGAGGCTTGGGGCCCTATGCTGAACTTTCTAAACGCCTTGTTTGCCCGGGAAGCAGCGCCCGTCACCCGCTAACGGCCGCGCGCGTTAACGGCCGCGGAGCGGTAACGGCCGCCGAGCGTTAACGACCGAGGAGCATTAACGGCCGCCGCGCGCTAACGACCGAGGAGCATTAACGGCGGTAACGGCCGCCGCGCCGCTACCTCAGTGATGGAGTCTCCGAAGAGGACGATGCGGGGCCAGCGCAGGAGCGCACCACGCGCTCCCGCCTCCACCAGCGCCATGGCCGCCGCCGCCGCCGGACGTCCGTCCGCGGCGCTGGGGGCGCTGAGGCGGGAGGAGCCTCCCGCCCCGCCCCGCCCCGCCTTCCCGCGAAACCTCCTCTCGGTTCGAGCTCGGGGCGGTGTCCGCCGAGCGGGGCCTCGCGGGGCCTCGCGCACGAACCAGCGCGACCTCGGCCTGGGGCCCGCGTCTCCAAGCGTGACCGTTCAAGCCCGCAGCCACAGCCACCGCGTTGTTTTCTTCGTCACTTTGCAGCAAGTGCAAACGACCGGTACCGCAAGACAAGGTATATAAAAAAGAGCTAGTCCAGCTAACCAATCACAGTGAATAGAAAACTGTTTTATTTTTCTTCACAAATCTGATTGCATGAAAACACTCTTTCCCTTCCACATGAATGTCATTTTCCCTTCCACAGGCTTCTTAAAGTTCTGTTTAAAAAGACAGCACATTCTTACTTCACGAGCCAGTGACACAGATCCCAAGAACTGATGTACGCACGAATTGTACCAATACTTTATAATAAAGACCCACAACAACTTAAGCAACTGAGAAATGGAGAGAGGAAAGAAAAGAAGTCTGTCGTGTGTATGAAGCAAATGCACCTCTATGCTCTTTTGTGGAAAACCCATTTCTTGGGATCACTATTTGTTTCAGAGTGGTTTACCCTTTGGCAATTAATTCAGATACGATATTGAAAATCTTGAACTATTTCTTAAATTCAATATACAGTGAATTCTTGAACTCACACTATCTTTTGAAATTCTTCTCTAAATACTATTTCTCTTTTTGATATCCCATCTCCTTTTGCGAAGAACGACCATTTCCCTAGAGCTGGAGCAGCTGCATGTTACTGTCAAAGAATTACTGACAGGGGCCATTTGCACTTAAAGCTGTTGCAACCTGAACTATTGATTTCTCTCCAGGCTGGTTTTGTTCACCTGTAAGTCAACAACAATGACCCCATTTGCAGTTTTACAGCTCCACTTAAATCTCAGTCTTCCACCAGGGATTGCATCCAAGCCCCTTTGATTTCAAGTACGTAGCGGTGTTGCTTTCCCTACACCAACAAAATCACATGCAAACTCAAAGACTGAGAGGGGATCTGATCACTATGTATAAATACATGAGAGGCTGTGGAGTCTCCTTCTCTGGAGACCTTCCAAACCCGCCTGGACACCACTCTGCCATGTGCTCTAGGTGTCCCTGCTGGAGCAGGGGGGTTGGACTAGAGGTCCCTTCCAACCTCAATCATCCTATAATTCTGTGTGATTCTGTGACTATTAGCATATTTAAATCCCTGGCACTCAGTTCATCCTCTAACTGTTCATTAAAAAAAAATGCAGAACTGCCTCCCTTTCTTTTCACTAATTCTCTTTTAGATAGCATGTCCATCCAGACCAGGTTAAGATTTTTTTCTTATTTGCTGTATGTGCACATTAAAAAATATGCAAACTTAATTTTATTATGATGCAAGTATACAAATATAGTTGTTATAAGAGTGCTCATTCCTTATTTGAAAGAACGCAGCAGTTTTACAATTCAAATTTGGTACATCTGACTTACTGAAGAAAGGTTTTATTTATTTTATTAAAAATAGTCCAAGTAAATTAAACATCAAAGATATTTTTCGGATGTTTTCTAGATATCTACAGAGGTCATTGTACTGGGCTGAGGGCATCATAGAGCCTCTGTGCAGCCAGTTCCACCATTTCCCGAAGGGATTCGTCATCCTCACTTCCTGGCTCACATTCAACCGTCTGGAGGGGAAAAAAAAAGTATGTTAGAATAACTTGTACTTCATATTCCTTTAGAAAGCAAAATAGATACTCTGTAAGTAGCATCAAGGATTTCCATAGTTGTCAGACAAATTTAAAGGAAAGTTAGCATAGCTGCACCGTAGCTTTTTAGACAGTCCATCAATATGCAGAACAGTTAAGTAAAGATATAAGTCTTGCCGAGAAACGAGAATATTAATACTGAATTTTATGTTTAATTAATTGTTCCAAAAATACTAAGTAAACCACTACATTTGATTCAAAGCAAAATATAACAAATAAAAATACACACTTCAATCCTTGGAGATTCCATTTTATCTGTGAAGTTGTCTGCATTATATTAGGTTACTATTATAAAACGTGTGGATTCATCACAGAGCCCAGGCACTGCCCTCAGGCACTCTGCACGGTGATGATCCCACACCTATAAATGACCTTCACAAGCTTGCCATGCCAACATAGTTGTAAAATAAGCATAATTCGCACTGTTATGGCTGAACTGACTTTAGGGTTTCTGCAAACAGGTTTAAACCGCTTTGCCTCCAAGTATAAAAGCATTTCCTTAGTATATAGGTACATGATATTCTAAGCAAGATTGAATATTGAACTAGAAACATATTTCTGCTCAAAATAATTCAGATAAGATGGTTTGCTGTACATACCCGAGTGTCCAGTGAAATGTTTGCAGTCTTTCCATCTACTGTGACACACAGGACAGAGCTATCTTTCGAACTTACGCAGTCTTCCCCAAACATGTCCCTAAAACAGAGACCTCTAAATACAAAACATGGCCAAACAGCACTCTTCCGTTTTCATTTCTGTTAATCTTGGGCTTTTGAAGGCATTTTGTCAGTACTGTATCTCTTTTCACATGCTATTACTTTACCCACTCAAATTTAACTAAGAATACCAATCTATTTTTTAAGGAAAGTGGAATTTTACTGAAAGAAAATCTTATCAAAATAAAGGGGTCCCTTTGACTTCAAAAGACATAATGTTTTTTTCCTAAGTAATAAAAGTTGTTTTGATGTATGTTCTAAAACAAGATGCAATTCAAATGACGGTATTTTCCTAAGCAACCACAGCACAGTTTGGGGAGACAAACAGTTCATAACTCTGCTTCTGGGAGAAGTAACTGGCCTCAGATTCAAAATTTTAATGATAATGGGAATTATTTTACTTATATCTTAATTCTTGGCCTTCACAGAGTTAGACTGATGTAGATTTTCATAATTTTTTTCAATAACTACATCTTTAAACTGCACTGTGCTAATATTACCATACTTTTTTGAATAACATTTTTATTTAGAGAAATATGTCAACTTACTGAAGCATGATCTCCATCCTCTTGCTATACACATCCATATCTACTTTTTTGGAAATCTTTTGTACAGCAGCTGAAAAAGAAATCATTTTATTTTCAGACATCTACTGGGAGAAGATTAGTTAACTGACACAATCTGGCTCCTAAATGATTGCTATGAAGAATAATCTAAAAGTTAATGATAAGATATATGTATAAAATCTTTATTTATAAAGGAGAAAGTAACAACAAAGGAAAAGTCTATACATTTCAAATTTATATTCCCTTTACTTACCACATTTTAAAATAAAATATTTAAATCTAATTCTCCCTTATTTCTCTTTTTTTGTTGTTGTTTATGCTTATTCTTGTACTTATTCTACTTAAAAGTGAAAATAATCCATTTTCATCATTTGTTTATATTCACTCCACATTCTCCTGTTTATAGGATAATACAGCACCATGGAGGAGCCTGTGAGCGTAAGGTAAAACTCCTAATTTAGTATGATCACAACTCATATTGCCTTTTTTTTGGCCAGAGAAATAAATGGTATGATTACATAACACTCTGGGAACAGAATTTTGTGTTTGGCTTCACTGGATCACAATCCATTGAAGACAAACAATGCACTAAGGTGTATACCCAACTGCCATTAATTTCGCTATCTAGGCAAGGGTAAATAAAGGCAGAATTTAACAGAGTCTCTGGTAACTAAAGTAAGTATGTATATTCCTAGTGCAGGTGCAGGTAGTAGTAACATAGTGATTTAAAGCCCTACAAACTTTTTTTTTTTTGATAAATGGAATTATTGTTAAATTATCTGCACTTCTGTGCTGCCAAGCTGTTAACATTCATCTTCATCATCACAGAAGAGATGCCAAGCCAATATTCAATACTTGCTCTGGATTTTAAGCATGGTAAAACAGATGCTGAAAACCAAAACAGTGGGACAAATAATAACATAAATTATCATTAGTAACTTGGACAGTAATGCCAAACGCAGGGTATTGCTAGCAGCACCCAGTAACTCTGCTTGTTCACAGGGTTTGCCTAAGGGTAACTGTGAAATTAGTAAGACTTTTTCCAGCGTTATCTACTTCTTTCTGTCCTGCAGTGACAGGAATCCCACTCATGAACAGGACGCACAACTCCTAAATGAGACATTAAACTGTTCAGATGATGTACCACAAATTCATTACCTAAGTTAGTATCACTCCCTTTAGACATGTGTATACAAACCATTTTACATATTTTATAATAAGATTGTTTATTCTATAGTCAGCCATAAGTTCTTTATCAAAAATTAAGAAAGTCTCAGTTAACTAAGGGTAACACTTCACTTATTACCTTTTTGTATTTTAGGATTTGATTGAACTTCCAGTATCACGGTTGTCACGGTGTCTGCATACATATCATTAGCAGGATTTGCTACCCACTGTAAGATAATAAACAAAATGTAATTTGGGCACATGATTTGGGCTAAGTGAAGAGTACCAACTAAAAACAGCATAGCAAACATGCAATTCTCTTCATTTTCACCCCCTGTGAATTTTAACTTCAAATGACTATCATGTATTTTACACTAGCTAATTTTAAACTATTTATAACTTGGCATATTTCTGTAACTTGCCAAAGGAAAAACAGCTTTGAATCTATCAGTTAGGTGACTTGCTGCAAAAATGAACTGGCAGAGATGCTATCCTCAAATGTCAGCATCAAGATGCTCAAAACACGACTACAGTGAGGAATTCATACATCCATGACACAACGTGCATTGATACAAGATGATAGCTCAAGATAAAACTTGTTCTAGCTTCCATTCTAATCATTGTCCAACATTAAATATTTAATAATTCAATCATGTAACTTGCCATGAACCTGTAAAATGCTGTTGTGCAGAAACTGGAGAACTGCCCACATGTACCAGAAACACCTACCTCAAGCACGACCATGCCTGGTTCCTGAATCACAGTTATATTTTTGAAAACCTTCAAGGCTGGTTTTTGTTGGATTTCTACTTCTTCTACATCACCTAAGAGACAACAAGAAAGAGCTAGTAAAATTATCTTGAAAACAAGTGTACATTTATCTGCATGACAAAACAGCTCACTTTAAGGAAGCAGGGGGTGTTGTTATCATGACAACTCACAGCAGCTCACAAGCTGCTTCCACGTCGAAGACTGAACTGCACACACTTCCCTTACCTGATTACTACTTTGTTTATTTTATTTTTTTTAATATGCAATATTGGCCATTTTTCGCCTTTTGGGTTCTCATAGTTTAATGCCTTAGGGTGCTCAGGTAAGTATAGCAGTGAAAGAGAGAAGAAACACAAAATCTTGTGTTCTGTTTGCAGAATTGAGCAGCTCCTCCATCACCCCCAGAGGAAAACCTATCGTATACTTTAAGTGAGCAGAGAATGTAAAACAAAAACGCTCAGGCTATGAGACACTGGCACTGCCTTGATATTGTTCTGTTCACTAGTGATACGAATGAGATTCTGACATTAATGAAGAAAAACAAACAAGCAAACAAAAATCTGGAAGGCCAGATTCTTGCCACCTGGATAGCCACAGAGGAGGCTGCTTGGGGCTGGAGATAAAATTATAAATTTTGCATCAGAGTGGCTACGGCACTCATTTTTGCAGCTGAGACTTCCATATGTTCATAGTTTTATATTGCAACTACAGCAGAATCCCACCAAAAAGGCTGAGTCAGACTCGTGAACTTGAGCTGTCAGAAGCTGCATAATCTAGTAAGTTGCAAAATACAAAACAAATTATGGTACTTGGGTTACCGGCAAAGTAAAGATCATTCCACTCACAAGCCCCCTGAAGAATGCGAGTTGTTCTAAAAGTTAATTGCTATGAATCGTGAACATTTCTTCCCAAATACCCACCAGTAAGTTTTTGTAGCTGATAATAAAGCAGATTGAAAGGGCCAGTATATGGAATGGCTTGTGTCTGTGTTACAGTGCTCATCGCCA
Source organism: Crypturellus undulatus (assembly GCA_013389825.1). Taxonomy (NCBI): domain Eukaryota; kingdom Metazoa; phylum Chordata; class Aves; order Tinamiformes; family Tinamidae; genus Crypturellus; species Crypturellus undulatus. The sequence goes on from VWPW01018698.1 coordinate 114,533, forward strand.
AGTCTGTGTAATCTGAAAAGAGTTTTTAAAAAGTATTATTATTCCTTTAATTTTATGTCCTAAAAAAGTAAGCTACTACAGAGAAACACACAATTAAAACAGAGGGTTGAAAAGGACAGTTTTTAAGGGCTGGGGAAGATCTTTTGCAAGACAAGTGATGCACTTGTGGTTAAGAAACCGACACAGGAGCTTGTAGGTTATGCTTGTAGGCATTAGAGACAAACAGTGAAGCGCAACAGCAGAATTCCTTTACCTCAAACTCCTTTCACCTTACCACCCCATTTCATTGTTCAGTTTCCTGCTGTCTGAGAATAAATCATTTTACATAGTAATAAATAACATAAGAGCAATATATATTTTTGTTGTACTCCATCTTTTAGTATTCTTTTTGTACATATTCATGCACAGGAAGAATTTTTAAGTAGCCAGAAGGGAAACACAATTTTGCTCTTTTTCTTTTAGAGGAAAAAACAGAAAACATTTTAAACTTCAGCAAACAAGGAACTGAATGTCTTGTCTCTCACTCCAACAGTTGACATCTTTAGACAAAATTGCACCAAAATAAAACTAAGAGGTTCACTAATTGCTTGTCAAATAAAATTACAAAAAATACTGAAAAAAAAAGTAAAAAAATAATACAATAAATTTCAATTACCTACTGAGCATATTACTATCTTTACTTACTGGAAAGGTCACAAGGAGCAAGTATATGATAGTTAAAATTTCTTTTAACCAGGATTCCAGAAATTCTCTGTCCTTGCTCTGGCTTCTTATCTGCTAAGGATCCCATCACCTGAAAATAAAAACATATATTGCAACAAGTTTTCATACCTTGAAGTTCAGTATGCAGATGAAATACAGGCTCCACTGAAAACACAAACACAATAAAGAGATTACTCTGAAAATAAGAGTAACCCTGAACAGAAAGAATTTTGAGACGGAGCACAAAAAGACTGAAGAATTACCATGTAAAAAGCCAATGAAGTTTTTGTGCCAAAGGCTGCCACAGAAACCACAGGAATAGACTGCATTTACACCTAATTTGGGAAGAAATTCCACTGCTTTTTGTCCTTTTAGTATTTTTTTTGGTTGTTATTGTTCTCCTTGAGGGTAATGACACATAGCAGCAGGTTGCCCAGAGAGGTTGTGGAATCTTCTTCCTTGAAGACATTCAAAACTAGACTGAGCAAGATCCTGAGCAACCTGCTCTAGTCAGCCCTGCTCTGAGTTAGACTCAGTGCCATCCTGATTATTATATGATCCTATATTTCTATAGGATTATAGAGATCATACAGATTCCTCTGTGGATTTTTATTTTAAAGGAAGAGTATACAATTAGAACAGGCGTATAAATACAGTAAGGTAGCACTGCTTCAGCAACCTCTGCACAGACACAATAGCTGAAAGTTCTAATTGAGATTGAACAAATCAATAGGTTCAAATCAAGATCCATAACACACAGCTCACAAGCAGAAAACACATAAATCCATTCTGAAACCAGTTAGAGAGAGATTTGGAAGAAAATATACTCTTTATCACAGATAAAAATACTGTGGTACAGACAGCAAAGTGTTAATTTTTTACCTTAGCAAGTTTTTCTCCTCTGAAGTTCAATGTCACAGCTTCAGTATTCCTAGGATTATGCACTTCTATATGAACTTCATCATTATCCTCATATTCTCGTATCAGTGCTGCTTTCAACCTAGCCATTTCATTCTGCTCTCCATGAACTAAAATCTATAGGAAAGATAGTTTCTCTCTTAATGTAAAGTGCTCTTTTTCAAAATAGATTTGTCAACAAATCCTGCACCTCTCTTTGTATAAAGAGGTATTTCACGAGGTCGCAACATATGAGATTAGTTCAACTCTACTTCATACAGTTCTGTACCTTTCAATCCTGTGCAACATTCAAAGACCTAGATACGATGACACTGAGTTTTAGTAGAAAAATTCATGTAAATAAACAGAATATGTCATATAGGTTTCAATTCCATTCAATATGAAATGAAAAAAATAAATACAACTATAAGAATTATAATTAGCTTTAAGCTTTTGTTTGCATGTTGATGTATCTAGAAACCCTAAATGTATAATATAATACATAATGTAAATACAATAAGGTAAATATATCACTAAGTTCTTAAGTTTATTTATCAAGTTAAATCCTCTTTTCTTCTGCGACAATTTGCTTGCATACCAATTCTCCTCCTTCTGGAGAAGGAGTTGCAATTCCTAGTCCCCATTTTCCAATTCTGGTCACTTACTGCTCCTAGAGAGCCCAGATACCCATGTGCAGACAGCACTGAGAGCAAATTCATCTCTACTTTGCTAAGGCAACAGCGTGAAGAGTCACAACCCCCAGCTTTGATTTTTCAAAGCAAACTGCCTACTGCTAGACACCAGTTCCTGCCATTGACAGCTCTAGGCTGGAAGTGGTCTCAGGAATCCCACCCTTGAGAAATGAGTAGGCTGTGTACTAACCACGTGGGGAGGTTTCAGGGCCCGGATAAACTCACTAGTTTGCTGATAATCAGTGTGAGCAGAGAAAGAGATGTAATCTACAGACATCTTCAGTGGGAGTTTTTGCCCTGACATAGTCGTGATTTCTTCAGGTTCAGACATGATGTGCTAGAAGAAAAAGGACTTTAAATAAGATTTTAAAAGCCTCCTATAGACATAATACAGCTAACACTTTACCTAAAAAATACAATTAAGAGCTAAGTAATGAAAAAAATCCAGACCCAAATCCCCCAACACACACACCCATGAAAACAAACATACACTACACACCATTCCATCCTTTGCATGCCCAGCAGATTTGGCATTTCATTCCTTTTCCACATACATATCTCTACAAGCTGCAGTGAAATTGTAACAAGTGTGAGATTTGTGGCTCTAAAGGGAAAAACTACATGTTGTGGTGAGCCTTGTCTATGGAAACATGTAAAGAAGGTTTTCATTCTCTACAATCTGCCAGTGGCACAATGTGTGCTCAGAAGTCTGATCTCTGACATGTCAGCGGTGTTTAATTTAATAGCGATGCCTTCAGAATTAGAGTCCGGATTCTCCAGTTAGGTAACGTCAGGAGTACAAAGATGAATAAAAGTTTCAGTCACTCTTTCTTGAGACAAGAAAGATCATTCTGCACACCAGTGCTGGAAATAGCTGTATCCAAAGGGTGCGATTTTTTTGTACATTTTATTTAGCAACACATATAACCTTGCATTAAAGAATACGGTGGTGCATTAATACCTCACCTTAGCAAGGGTTCCTTCAACACAGTACCCTGCAATGATGACTCCATTTCTCTTGTCCGTGCACCAACTCTCAAACAACTCTCTGGATAGGCCACTCTGCATCATACCTGGTGAAGCCATCACAACACTTGGCCCAATATCATCAAAGTGGTCCATGCTCTAAGGAGACAAACAAGGACATCAGTTGCTACAGCACAATTAAATGAAGGACAATCTAGCTGAACAGGATATAAACACAGCCATATGTTCACTGCTTATACTTAAAGCTCATAAAAACGGTCCTTCCTAGGAAAACTCCTACTTATTTATGTCTGTGACTGTAAGGAGTTAGAGTGCTAAAAACGCTGGAGCATAAGCCCTCCTCAACTAGCCCTCTAAATACTGGCGTAACAGATAGACTAGTTAATTACAGCTTTATACCTGAACTACTAGGAATAGAAATTCAAAATATTCAGACAAAGAACAGCTATTCTACAATTCTTCCTCTGTTATAAAGCAACCTTTCTCAAGCTCACCTTCAGATTACTAATGTGCTTGAAAACAAATGGATTGTTGATGTTTATTTGCTTGCGAATTTTGTCGTTCATGGCATTGACGTATGTCTGATAAACTGCCATGCATTTCTTCGCCAAAGAGGATGCATAGTATATAGGAATATCATGGAGCTCAGGATGATTCTGCCAGTATTCATCTAAAAGAAAAACAAAACAAAAGATATACTGAATACAGTATTGTCTCCAAAATATCATTTTTTTTTCTATCATCCTTATTACCAAAAATCAAAACCACAGACTTCTTATCTGCCCAACCAAAGAAAAAAAGATCAACACCAACTGAAAAGGCACACAGCTCTCATTAACAATAATAATAAAAAAAGATGAACTTCAGGTGTTTTTGGCAAGTGAGAGCATACAATCACCATTTTCAACCATGAGGGCTAAGTATGCATACTGCTACTACAGCTATGTCCTTTATTAAGCATAAAGAAGAGGTCTGAATGCAGCTATATGAACATAACTTACTCCTCAACCCAAAAAGACACGGCTCTGCTTGCATAAAGCACTTTTATATTACGTATTTGGGGAGCAGTCAAAGGAGAGTATTATGCTCTAGTGGCTATATTTGTACATTTATGTGATAATGGCTTTTATCTGCAGACCCAGCTTTTCAGAACATTTCACAGCAGCTCGGAGTATCATAATAAGCTCAAATATAAAATGGGAAACACCAATAAAGATAAGTTGTAGTAGGACTTAATGTACCTTTAAAAGGCTGCATCTGCTACAATAATTTTCCGTATCATAATACAGTAATTTGTTTTGCTGGATACTTATGGAAGGAGGAAAAACAAGCACAGACGCCTGCAGGGTTTAACTGTGTTGGCATATGACGCAATTGCATTTTCTACCTAATTAAGCATCAAATTATGTGTCTTGCTTTAGCAGCTGTATTTTCAAGCCTATCTTTATAAGAACAGTTAGGTATCTACACATAGGGGAAAGAGGGTTGGTGAATTACAAACTAATGGCTATATGAAATTTAAAACATTCTTTCTGAACATTCTTTGAAAAACAAACTTGATCAATGCCAATAAAATGTAAATAAACTTACTATACAATTCTAAATACTATGCCTTATTTAGATCCAAAATTCTTAATAACATTTGAATTGATCAATAACATATTTTGAAAACAAATACCAGTTTTTCATGTTGACCTAAACAGAAATGGAAAATGCAAAGAATTTTAAGCATTTTAGGTAACATTTCAGATTAAACACCCTTGACAATAAGTATTTTGGGATGGTTACTTTGTGATCACACTAATATTTGCATGAGAGAAAGACAGATCTAAAACATGCAAACAGTACAAGTAAGATTGCTAAAAGGAAACACAAAAGCCAGGAAATAATTTATTTAAAAAATGTTTCCTCTGAAGTACCTTGTAATAATTATTTAATTTATGTGAAGGTAGCTTGTTACAGTCACTATAATTTTTCCCTTCTTAACAAAGCCTAATTTGCTTTCCTTTCATCATATTTATTCCAGAAATACCAGAAGTGTTTGTTATGGTCTTCTCAACTTTTCCTTAAAAGATTTCTTCATACAGGTTTGTGAAATAAGTGGAAAAAGCTATCGGAACTTTTGAACAAGACATGTTTTTTTAACAAAACAGTTTCAAAAGAACATGCATGTTTTAATAACTTTTCAGTCTGTAGTAACACTCACTACTTGTTGAAATTCTCATTCAACAAGATTCAGAAGCCAAACACGTATTACCCTGCAAACTATCCCCTTCTCTTTCTAGTCTCTTGCACCTCCCAGAGGAGAACTGCCCTTCTTGTATGTCCATGTGGAAAAGATTGTGTGTTCTGGGTTTGTTTTTAACAACCAGACAAACAATATTGCCTGTTCTCAGGTACTTAACATGCTGGGAAAACGGCTGAAGAATTGTTTAAAAACACCTTTTATTACACCTTAGAATTGCTCATGAAAGCATTCTCAGGTAACTTTACATACCTTTTATGAAGAGAAATTGGGAAGATACATACCTAAAATTAAGAGCAGTTCTTGAGCTCGGCCTAGGGCAAACACAGGAATAAGACCTCTGCCTCCTCTATTTACAATGTCATGAACAGTGTTACAGAACCTCGCCTCTCGCTCTTCCCTTTTCTCATGAATGTGAGTGCCATAGGTGGATTCCTACGCACAGAGAAAATTAGTATCAAAAGCAGTGACACGGAGACTATTTCCGAGTCTTCGCCAAATTTGATGAGAAAATGTAGACCCACAAATTGTTAATACCATAAAGAAACATGACTTCTGTTTTACAGTGAAGGGGGCCTGCTCATACACCATTACACTGCACACAGGAAGTTTTAAGGGTTACAAAAGTGGGCAGGAGAGGGGAGGACAGGAAAGAGGAACAACCCTCAAAATCTCGTAACCAAGACGCACAAAAAACAATCAAGACGCACAAATAAAAAAAAATAGCCCATAAACTACTCCCAGCAATTTGGAGAGACAGACCCTGTTAGCAAAAGGGTACAATCATTATTACTATTATTATCTTTAAAGGAGGCTTCAGTTTCGACATGCACATTTTCCTGACTGGAAATGCTGCTTTGCTGAATGGGTTACCACTTAACATGCTCACTTGTGGTATGTACAGCACAACTCAGAAATAGCCAGTCTAAAGAAAATATGCAGAAGGTAGTGTTTTAAAGTGATCTAAAGTGAAGTAATTTTCCACGACAGAAAGCATTTCTCACTGCATTTTAACTCTATTTAAAGTAATATCCGTACGGATATCTAATTACTGTTTTAAAGAAACACTTGTAAAACTTACAATTATAAGTATATCAGGTTTAATATTGGGAATCTCAGCTGCCATCAGATGTCGGTCTTCCTGTCTTGAGAAATCACCTGTATATAAAAGCTATGATAGAGAGAAAGCCAAACAGTTACTCTGATTACAGACAATGAAGTCAGCAGTCTTTAAAAAGGTATTGTGTAGGAATTCTATTTTCCTTAGCAAAGATAACTTTAACCAATTTATGATAAAAAGATCAACTAAGACTCCTCTGATGTGTACAGCTTACAACCTAGTTTATCAGTATCACTATGCTTATATTTAAATTACCTGGAATGAAGGAATTTCAAGTACTACCTTCAACACAACAAAACTGGCTAAATAGTTATTAAGACGTTTGCAATTTTTCCTTCAGCATGTAAAGGTGGCATTTTCACTATTTTGCAGGTGAACACTCATCATTTAAGAAGTAAAAATCAACATTAACAGAAAACATAACAGATATTATGTAGGAAGGTGAGAGTTTGCATATCAAAATGAAAACATAATGGATAGCCCAGTAAAATGAAGTACTGTGAGGATATTTAAGTACCCAGCAGGCTGACATGGTAAAGCAAAATTAGAAAAACAAACACCTGTTTATATATTGTGCTAAAATGTAGCCTCAGTAAGGCTGCCTCAACTATCAGCTACCTCTGAGCAGATGAGGAAGGAAGACAAACATTAACCAATTCCACATGAGTCACAGCTCACTTCCATAAAACCCAAATATACAGCCTGGTTCAATATACAAACATTATTTCCCCATTATAATCAATCTCAAAAACGGCCACCCTTCTGTGTGCCCAAGCCTGTTTGATACTTCCAATCACTAGCTTAAGAGCTAGTTATAAGTAATTAGTGACTATGTGACACTAATGTGACAGAATTCAGGCTTGTGCACAATAAACTATCAAGAAGTACCAAAAAGGATGTACCTTCACACCAGCTATTTCAATCATGAACATGGCAGCTCCAAGGACATGGCCTGCATGGTAACACCAGAATTTGATTCCTGCAACCTCTTTCACTTCATGGAAGTTGATGGTTTCAATCTTGTCCATGCTTTCTTCCAGGTCCGTTTCGGTATACAGCATGTCATCCGCTGATATATTACTAGATATAAATGAAATGGCTAAATATCAGCTAGTTTTACCAGTTTAGATCAGATAATCACTGGGGGAAAGGAAAAAAAATCTCCAAATACAGGCTTCCCCACCAAGAATAAGACTGATGTTCAGAAATATTGTCACCCACATTAGAAATCAAGCCCGGTGATTCTAAAGAAGCTGCCCTAAGCAAAGTTAAGAGGCCATTCTGCAACATTCTTTAAACTTCAGGACCTACTCTGTATTTTTCTGACAAATAGAAAGCTCTAGTCTTGCTGCTTGCAGNTGATTCTAACGAAGCTGCCCTAAGCAAAGTTAAAAGGCCATTCTGCAACATTCATTTTTTAAACTTCAGGACCTACTCTGTATTTTTCTGACAAATAGAAAGCTCTAGTCTTGCTGCTTGCAGCAATATCCAGTTTCTTCCAGCAAGCTTCCTCTGCCTTGTCCTAAGGTAATTCTAGCAGCAAGCAATAAATGCCAAAACTTGCCAGGCTGATATATTATCATGTCAGGTAGAAGGCTGCATGAAGCTACTTTTGCAATAAACTTCTATATACCCTAACTATGTGTATATACAAAGCACACCATATTTAGCATACAAAAACAGAAATATTTGATATTGCCACTATATTTCAGAACACTAGTTAAGTATTGCATGACTATCAAGAGAGCAAACATCTCCTGGAGAGAACAAAAACATGCAAGTCTTGTTACTATTAAACTCACCTTACTAAGTGAAACACGTTTGAGGAAGATGGGATAATGAAAAGAAACTACATTTTTAAGCTGAGAATGATCCTTTAAAGATATCTAAGAATGCCCCAAATGCACAGTACTGAGTAGCTTTTAATATGGGATATGCAATTGAAGGCAATTAATGCAGAGGAGATAGAAAGACCACAGACAGGTCGACTTACCTGACTTTGACATAGTCTGAGAGAAGCCATCTGTAAATGGCTTTTGTGGCATGCGTCATGAATGTTCTTCCTTTAAAACTTGTTTTCTGCAAAAACCATGGTAAAGCCCCACAATGATCTAGATGGAAACTTAAAATAGACATATGAATGCAATTAATAAATTAACATTACACAACATAGTGTCATAGAATTCACCACTTTATTGAATTAACATAGTACCACAAAGAGTCAGAAATAGAGAATTTTCAACCTCATTGTTACTTATGCTGGTCTAAATCCCATAGAGTAAAACAGAGAAAAGACAGAGTGGTGCAGGAATTTGTTTATTAATTGAAAGATGTTACCTACAAGGTCCCAGAATTACAATTTCTGTAATTTACATATAAGCTGAGAGGGAGAAAAAAAATAAGGGAAACGAACACAAAAAAACCCTGAAAAGATAGCAGAAAGCTATTGAAGCTGATCCTAAACTTGCAGTTGGACTCCAGATTAAAACATGACTAGTAAAATTACTGTATTTGGCCTCACCTCTGACTTCAACTATTAATTATGTATTTTTGAGATACAGGTAGAACATGCATATATCATCAAATGGCAGCATTTTATAGTATTTTACATACATGTAGAACATGTATTTAAAAAATACATGACTAGTTAAGTCATGTACAGTTAACTCTCCTCAGCTGATAAGCTGCATTTAAGCTTTGTTCCAAGACCTATGTCTACAAGAACCTTTTACATTCATAGCCCTATAAAACTAAAAATGCCACTAATAATTTTCAACGGTCTTTATACATAAAACATATTCTAGAGCTGTCACGTGGCATTAAAACAAGGTAGGATATATGAAAGCCAGAGGTCACTGTGAGCTCAGAGAGCTATTAATGCCTTAATAAATTTAAAAAGGTGGCAACTACTGACTTAAATATTTTGCCACACCACTAACATATACATAACACATATTTTCAACCTGCTTTTAATAAATTAGAGGTGAATACTGCTAAGAGCACCAAAGTGCATTTGTTCTTCTAGACGCTACTTACTGGCTAATAAGGAGGAGATCAATCTCAGCAGGATCTATCAAATCAATGTAAGGAAGAGCATCCATTCCTTCCAATCCAGGGTGGATTCCACAATCAAGCTGATAAATGAAAGCAAAAGTTAAGTCTTCTAAGAAGACATATTTAAAAAAAAATAGTTTTTGTCTTACAATATACTGACTAGTAACTTTAGTAACTTCTAGTATCATACAGAAAAGGTTTTCCTCATCACTGCTTTCAGCATCAGATTTGACATTTAGGATGTCTTTGTAGATGTTTTAACTTCATTGGAAAACTAAATAATACCTTTTAAAAGCCATTTTCAGATCCTAGTTCTTTATTTGTAGTTTTATATCTATGCAAGTCTTCAGTCAATTACTTCAACAATATGCAAGTGTATAAGAGTCAGTGTAGATGCAACACTTCAGCTACCACCTGAGAAGGCAGCTGAAAAAGTGAGAGATAACAAATGTGTGTTCAGCAAAACTGAAAGTAAAGATCAGGCTTAGGTTCCAGCAAAACTAGATTTTAGAATCCACACATGGCCACATCTTCTGTTTTGAGATCTGGATTTATTTTACATAAACATGCAAATACACTCATACAGTAATTACCATGATTTTTCTTCCTTTAAACTCCAGAATAATGCATGATCTTCCTACTTCTTGGCCAGCACCTCTGCAAAAAACAGGTCAAAGTCACCAAAATGAAAACAGCACATATTCTGCAGATCCACTTGAACATTAGACCCCTTTATTGGGATCATTTTTCTGTGGAAAAATAATGTTTGTGCAGTAATTTTGAGCTCAGGTATTTAACTGCAGAAATATATTCATTCCAATAAAAGTGAGATTTTATTCAATCCTGCAAAAAACAGGATTCAGCTTTAGAAAGTGATTTTCATCTCTTTCAGCTTTTGTTGCATGCTTGCTCCCAAAACACTTGGGACTAGGCCAGGATAAACTAAATGTTTACTTCTGTAAGGCATTCTCCTGGGGTTGAACAAGCTTTGCAGTAGCCCCTCCGAGCTGCCCGCAGGACACTCGTTACTGAACTCCCAGAGACGACCCTCAAGGGGTACCACTATCTTCATAACAATGATAACAACTGCAAGTCAGAGGCGCTGCTAAGGCTGCAACACGGGCAGAGGCCGCGGGGCTCGGCCGGTTCCGTCCTTCCCCCGCATCCCGGTCCGGTGCCGCTTCGGCTCCGGCTGCTCCAGAACGCGGCGGCTGCGGCCCTTCCGCAGCCGCCCCCACGGGGACGCCACGGGCCGCCCGTTCTCGCCGCGCCG
>VWPW01018698.1:125656-216239 GCA_013389825.1 Crypturellus undulatus
GCCGTGGGCCCGGCCGCCCGTCCCCGCGGCGCTCACAGCGGGCGGATGAGCAGCTGGTCGCTCTCCTCCGCCGGGATGAGCGCCTCTGCCTTGCGCTTCACCGACATGGCGGCGGGGAGCGCCTCGGCAGCCTCCTGTCCCGCGCGGGCACCCGTCCCTCCCCCCGCCTCCTCCGCGGCCGCCCTTCCGCTGCCGCCGAGCGCGCCGCCCGGAAGCGGAAGCGGCTCGCGGAGGCCGGTGGAGGAGCGGCCGTTGCGGCGCCGCGGGGGGACCATCCCCGTCCCCCCCATCAGCGCTTAAGCCTGGTTAAACGCGGGGCTTGGAGCCGGCTCTGTCCGCTCTGCACCGGCTCCTAAGTGCGTGTCAAAGACCGGGCCCTGCGACGCTCCCGGCGCCGCCAGGGTACCGCTGTGGGGGCTTCTCCGCTCTCCGTCGCCCGGGTGTTGCCGGGCGCCCCCCGCGCGGCGCCTCCGCGGGTGTTCCCCCTCCGCGGAGCGTCTGCCGCGACCCCGCGATGAGAAGATGTTCAGGAAGGGCAAGAAGCGGCACAGCAGCAGCAGCTCGCAGAGCAGCGAGGTCAGCACGAAGAGCAAGGTGAGCCGCGCGCGGCCTGGCTGCGGCGCCCGCCTCGCTGCGGGCTGTGCGGAGAGTGAACCCCGGCCCCTGCGTGCCGAGAGGCCTCCCGAGCGCTGCCGCGGGGCAGCCCCGGAGAGCCGCCGGCAGCACGGGGAAGGGTTTGCAGGGAAAAGTCGTGCCGTTGTTCGGTGCTGAATATTGCCTTTAGTAAAACGACTTCAGTTCTTTAAAGCTGGTTAAAAAAAAAAAGTCTTTTCAACTGGTTACTCCTTAAAGTAAACTTGAAAGCTGGTTGGTTTACTGGCTTTACTGTTTCTACCTGATCAGTTCTGCGCAATGGGTTGAATACTCTGGATGTGCTGAGGTGCCGCTTCACTCCTGTGGCACTGCTGTAGGACAAGTTATTTCAGGTGTAACAAACGGGTGGTTGGTAATTTCTCCGAGACTAAGGTGCAGTACAAGAAAATGCCATGCATAACTTGAAGCTTCTTTTTCTCTTTTGCCTCTACTTTTTTTAATTTTTTTTTCAGAATATTTATGGACTTCTCAAGGGTCCTGCTGAATTTGTATCAAAGCTAGGCCACAATGAGGCAGAAAGATGCATAAAAAGCATCTTTCTCCCCTACTGCAGTGCTCTTTAAGTAGTTCAAAACTATAAGTATTTATTTGTGTATTTTTAAAACTATTGAGAAAGGGCCACTAAAGTGAATTGTTAATAATTCTTGTTTCTTCTTAAGTTCCTATCACATTGAGTGTTTTTTTTTTTTTTTTTTCTTTTTTAAAACTATTAAGAAAGGGCCATTAAATTGAATTTTTAATATTTTTTGGTTCTTCTTAACTTCCTATCACACTGAGTGTTTTGTTTTTTTTTTTATTTTTTTTTTTCCTTTAGTCTGTAGATTCCAGTCTTGGGGGCCTTTCCAGGTCTAGTACTGTGGCTAGTCTAGATACAGACTCCACCAAAAGCTCAGGTATGTGCCCAGAGTTTGGGTAGTTTGAGCAACATTGATCTTACGCGTGTTCCTATAAAAAAGCAGAAAATTGAAAAAGTTAAATTATGTATTTTTAATAATTGCAAGTGAATCTGTGAGCTAGTTTGTTGACTGTGCATGTATTTAATGTCCCACAAAGTAGTATTAACGACCTAAGTATATATTTTTTCCAAGATAAAGTCTCTAAGCAAGAAAAAAATCAATTAGCTGTGTTGCTAGCTTGTTGCACAGCTTAAAGTTTCTTCAAATTTTTGGCAGCTCTGTTGCTTCCATGAAGTGAATTTTGCCCTTAGATCTGGTAACTGAAATAAGAGTTAATTCTTACTTGCTCTCGCTCACTGATCACAGTGTTACATGTTGAACCAAATTTTTAAAATAAACTTTAGCAAAGTAGAATCAGCCTTTGAATTCATATGTAATTACTGCTTTTGCTAAGGGCTGTTCTGGCTGCATAATAAAGAATCAACTTGTGTTAAGTTCATTAGAGAGAAGAGTTAATATGTTAACTTTTATATAGTTAATATAAATAATATATAGGAAATATATAATAAGTAATGTATATAGAGAAGTCAGAAAAGTTGCGTGACACTTAACACAAAAGAATAGAATTCCTGTTGTTTAGAATTGCTTTGTTTTATTCTGTTGCAGGTCAAAGCAATAGCAATTCTGATACATGCGCAGAATTCAGAGTTAAATATGTGGGTGCCATTGAAAAGTTGAAATATAATGAGAGTAAAAATCTAGAAGGGCCTTTGGACTTGATTAATTACATAGATGTTGCACAGGTAAGCACGTTACAAACGTCAATACCAGCAATGTCAGAACATCTTAAGCTGAGTTATATTTCTTCTTGTCAATTCTAGACTTACCGGAATAAAGTACCTTATCGAAAAAAATGGACTCTATAAAATTAAGATGTTGAAAGCTGTCATACTTACTTGCATCCTACTGCTCTATGTAGAGTGGCTGGAGGCAATGCACCCAAAAAACAGTTTTGAAGAAGCAGTCTCAGAAATGAAGCCCTGTTCCTGGGTCACTACTGAATGACTTTCCTAACTGAAAGCTCTGATACTCTCTTCAGCACTGTTAGCACTGTTACAGAAGTTTTCTTCCAGAGGAAAAGAGTTTTCACTTAAAACCACTTATGAACCTGTGTCCAAGGAACTTGAATAATAACTTGGGTTGTCATGCCAATTCGTGTTAGCTTTTGGTACAAAAATAATACACAAGTTATTGTTAGGTAGCTGATTTCTTGTGCCTTTTAGAGCATAGAGCATCTGTTTTTCTTGAAGCACCAAGACACTTTTACTGTCTGAAATATGTACTTTGGTGCTGCCAGTGTTGAACATCCATCACAACGGAGCAAATTTTCCTGCTCATCTGAGCTGCTTGCAACATCTCAATGGAACAGGGGCCTTGGAGATCATAATTTCCTTTCTGGAAGTGTGTAGTGTTTCACAGAAGGTAAAGAGATTTGACAAGTGCAGCAGTGAGGAGACACCACGTAGTAAGATGTGGCCAGAAATAGTGATGTTGGTGATTCCCTGGAATGAGGTGCACTTGAGCACGTTTTCAACTGTGTATCATCTTCATTGTTCTCCATTTTGTGCACTAAAGGCTTTTGTTTGTTTCCCTCCAAAGCAAGATGGAAAGTTACCTTTTGTTCCAGGTGAAGAGGAGTTTATTATGGGAGTTTCCAAATATGGCATAAAAGTTTCAACATCTGATCAATATGTAAGTGATTCATAACAAAATGTTTGGGGAGGGCAGAGCTGAAAGGTTTTCATTTCTCTGATAGACAATGTGTGTGATCAAGATGTCACTCTGGTTTAGGTAAAAGTAAGGAAGTTCTAACAGGCTCTTACAGCAGCACTGCCACAGCTTGTATCTCCTGAAAGCTGTCTTTGCCTTCCTTGGTGGATTAGTTGGATTTATAACAAGAATTTTTTTTAGGATAAATAGAATACCGGGCAAAGGCAAGATATGTCTCTGTAATATTGGGTCTAGTCTTCTCCTCTCTCTGATTGCTCTGTCATCCTCTCAGCACGACTGTGACGGGCAGGCCCAGGGATTTTTATCCTTTTCTGAGTTGATGATTCAGCTCTCCTGATGTAATTGTGGAGAGGGGCCGGGGCGGGGAGAAGGATTTTTCAAAAGTTCTTCGGTTGTCTTCCTTTTGGGAGTCATCCTTGAGCTCCTGAGCCAAGACCGTGGGTTCTCTCCAGCCCTAAAGCATCATGTTTCCGTTTTATATTTTTCAAGCCTGTTTTTGAATGTTTGCATTATTTCCTATAGAAAGTTTATTTTCCTTTAGCACATGTCAAATAGCTCATTTGCTAAAAATAAAACTCCCATCCCTTCCTCAGGGCCTGTCTGCTGCTTTTGTAGAGCTCCAGGCAGCAGTCACGTGGCTTTCCTCTGGTTGCCTTCAGAGCCCCAGATGCCAGGAATATTTGGCCTTGCAAAGTCGTGACCCACCAGCCAAGGCCTGAGAGCTGCGAGGCCAGGGAGCAGCTCTGCTCAACAGCTGAGTGTGCTGAGGAGAGCCAGGAAGTTCCCTTTGGTCCCTTCAGAAAATGAAACACTTGTTTCTATTGCCTGAGAGGAAATGGAGCATTTGTTATTCAAAGTTCTATGCCCCCCTCCCCCTTTTTTTTCCTTGCTGTCCTGAATTCTTAATTCTCCTTGAGAGCGTAGGTTATATTGTTCAAATTCCTATGAGTTTTGACAAAAGGAAAATGGATAATTTTAAGTCTTTTTTTCGTCTCTTCTCTGGCTTCAAGCTGAAAGCATGAACAAGCTGATAAAGCTTCCCGTGATTCAGCTAGCTGGCAGTGGCTTTTTTTTTTTTTTTTTTTNGTTGATAAAGCTTCCCGCGATTCAGCTAGCTTGCAATGGCTTTTTATTTTTTTTTTTTATTACACTGCATCTCATACTCAAAATGCTAGTTTTTGCATCTGTGTCACTGATGATGTTTAATTTCTGCCTTAACATGTTACTACTCCTAACTCTGTCACAATTATCCAAGATGAAAGATTATTTTCCCCTGTAATTACATAAAGCATTTAGTCCCCATGCCTTGGAGGGAAAGGTGACTAACAGAGTTCAGTGATTTGCAGGTAACTCTGTATATGAATAGGCTGCACAGAACTTCAGATGCTAAAAAGAGAATTGATCAAAGGATACAAAAATTTATCTTAAATGGATTTAAGTCAATATGTCAGATTTCAGTAACTGAAATATTTACAGATACATAATTTGTTGATGTGTTCCCGTTCTGGGTGGGTACTGTTGTGACAAACCGAAGACACAGAGAAGTGTTTATAGAAGCAGCATTTAAGCTTTGGCCTTTGTCTCATTTTGCTTTTGTGTTTGTAGCTTTCATACACATACAAACATACATGGGTGGCACAGTTTGTCCATTGCCACCTCATTTCTCAGCTGCAGAATCCCCTCATAACCAAATCCTGGGAAGAGGGGAGGAAACGGATGTATGGGGGTACTATTAACGCACCTGAAACAAGTCTGGTTATCTGTAAGTAGCCTCCCTCTTCTAGTGACAGCCCTTGTGTTCACTAGCACAACAAGTCCCAGGCAGCAGCTCATAAAAGTTAATGGAATTCCGAGGCAAACCTTGGAATCTGACAGGAGTGGGTGTGACATAGGGAAGTTAATCAGTAGGACAGGATGGCTTGAGAAGGAAGCGTGCTAAGATAGGTCTGCAAAACCTTTCTGTACCAAACCATTTTCCAGTCCTTTCTGCATGGCCAAGACCAGAGCTGGAACAGTAGCACAGCATGCTGGGAAAGCTTTTCAGGTGCAGCTTTCTTAAATACAAGATGTGTTAGAGCAAAAAGGTGCATTTATAAAACTCTCTCCTTGATCATGCTGCGTGCAGGATCCTTTCTCAGCACACAGAAAAGAGGCAGCGTGAGCCACTGGAGCCTGCACCCTCCAGCCACCAAGGCAGCTGTTAGAAGTGAAATTCTGCTCCTTATGATGTAGAAACAGCCAGTACAGAGAAGGGGCAGAAGTGTCCAGAAGAGGGAGCAGAGGAGAAGCATTTCCCTGACACTCACCTTGCTATGGAATTTTCTTTCTTGGTTGTTACCAAGGTGGGAAAGACGGGGATCACATTTACACAACGCAGCTATCATGGTGCTCTTAATTCTATTTATATCTATCTAGATAGATGTCTTCCTGATACCTTTGTAGAAATCTTATCTAGATTTCTCTGTGTACATCATGGCAGCCAGAGCTGAAAACTGCTTATCCTCCAGAGAACAGTTAGTACCTCTATCTTTCTGGCAGTAAAATCGTCAGGTTTGTTGGGAAGAAAAAAAACCCATGACACAACCCAACAGAAACTTCAGACAGGTAGGGAAGGAGCAAGGAGCGAGGCACTTCCTCGGAAAGCAGATGGCATTAGGCAGGTTTAAACACAGAAGGTGAGTGGGAGTAGTGTGGATCTCAGTGTGCCCTTTGGAATATGGTCAACCTTTGAACTTTAAAAATCAAAGCTAAAATTACAATTAAGTCACACTTTAAAAAAAAAAAAATCCTGAATTCCCAATTAAGTTGTATTTCTCATTTTAGTAAAGATGACTTTTTTTCCTGTAGGAATCTGCAGTCTCCTTGTAAGAGACTGGGCTGGCTGCACATAGGAGCCTGACCCCGGTGCTGCGCGGCTGCAGGGTAATGTTGCTTTCCTGGTTGCAGGACGTGCTGCACCGTCACGCGCTCTACCTCATCGTGCGCATGGTCTGCTACGACGACGGGCTGGGCGCCGGCAAGAGCCTGCTTGCTCTGAAGACAACAGATGCGGCCTCCGAAGAGTGCAGCCTCTGGGTCTATCAGTGCAGCAGCTTGGTAAGAGTTTAGGTGCTACCAGTGCTTTGATCTTAACAAGAGGTTATAAGGCCTTTGGCTTTTATGCTGCATTTTGCAGAAGGAGGAATCAGGTGGTTACTAAGAAGCACTTACAGGCCGGAGAAAGCTTTTGTGCCCTGAAGTCTGCCAAGGAGAATCCTCTCTTTGTATTTTCCAAGACAAAAACATGTTAAGAGAGGACAGAGCAGGGAGGGATTGAGTCATTAGTGAGTGTGTTCTCTACTACCAGAGTTTTTGTAAGCCAGGGGAGTGATCTCTTAAAGTAGGAGAATTCACTGGTGTGATCCTACTCTAGGACAGCCCCACTTAGCAGCCCTGGGAAACACATAAAACTGACCTTCTGAAGGCAGTTTTTGAGGCAGTGATGCTAACAACTGGCCTGTTTCAAAAGGGCTCCTTTTAAACAGCTTCCAACACGTCACTGCAGAGCACAGAATTACAATTAAATCTCACTTTTGCTATTCCATGCTGCACATCTCTGCCCAAAGAACCATAAAGGTCATGTTTTGCTTTAAATGAGTTTTGAAAAATGGAGTTCTTCAGAAAGTGGTGATATGTGTGTTACTGTTTACTTGATTCAGGAACAGGCACAAGCTATTTGCAAAGTGTTATCCACAGCTTTTGATTCAGTTTTGATGTCAGAGAAGTCCTGATGTGCTGCAGCAGCCTCTGCCTGCAGCCCCCACGGCCTAGGTGTGCGAGGAAGGAAGGGGCTCCCTGCTGAGAGCGGCCCCTGGGCCTCTGCAGCCCAGCGGACACCGGGACATGGTACGTCATCCTCTCCCAAACACAACTTGAAGAAATCATCACTCCACCTCCACGTTCCAGGACTGGGTGGAGTTTTGTATTTAACAGAGATGTCTTTTTCTAAGTCATTATTTTGTATATTAATGTCAATATTGTAGAAATGTAAAATAAAACTGACACTTGCTTCTAATCCAGTGTCTGTAAGATAATTTGTTTGGGGAGATTTCAGTTCCAAACCCTGTGTTAACAGGTAGTGAGTTGAACCTTTACACCTTAATTTAACCTTAGGGGTGCTGCTGTCTGCACGGAGTTCTGTATTCAGGACAGATTCCCCCGTGGTGAGTAGTGGTGCTGCTTGTTTGTGTTCATTTAAAATTAAATTAAAGAAACAGCCAAGATGAGTTTAAAAGTAGTTTTATTTTTCCAGCCATTTGACTGGTCAGCAAGAGTAAAATTTATTAATCATGCTCTAATTATAAATCACTGCATCCAGGACATTGAAAATAAGAGTTGATTTTTAGGTTATACAATATATACAGTTGCTCTGCAACTAAACAAAATAAAAACAACTGAATTGAATATTATACATCTCATAGCATTCTAAGCTGCATTCTTAAATGTCATCTGCTCCTTTTTAAACAGTTAACACAGCAACCTAATAGTCTGTCTATTAACAAGGTTGTTTTGAATCATGATTCCATCAGTTTTGAAAAGTTGTATGAAATATGCCAAAATTTTAGACTTAAAATTCTTCATTTTATTATTATAAATAGATATCTACAGGTGCTAGAATTAATTTATTCTGCCAGAGGAGCAAATCTTGAAAAAACAGCATTGAAAACCTAGGGAAAAGTTTTGTGTAGCTGCTCGTTATTGGTCCCTAAGATTTTACCTACCTTCCCCGCTAGTGCTACTGCCTTGGAATCCTGTAAGTTTCCTACTTGGAGTGACAGTGACCTGTGACACTTGTAAGTGTCCTAACCTCTCCTGGCAGAACTGAAATCAAATCTGCATCATTCTTTAACTTGACAAGGTGTTACATACACTATAAGATTCTGTGTTAAAAATACTGTACATTAGGAGATCTGTGCAAAATAATATGCTCATTTACTCTCTAGACTCTATCAGGGATAGAAACATACAAAATAGTGTTGCAAACTGAACATACCAGTACATGAATAAAACTGTAGTGCTAGCTATTCCTCTATTATTTTACTGGGAACTTTGAAAATACAGACTATTTTGCTTCAACTTGCAACAAAAATATCTTGAAACGTTCCAGTTTGTTCCCCATTTATACTGCAGCAAGAGCACGTGGCAAATGAAAGCTGAGCGGAGACCTGGCTGGGCCCAGCTGTACCATCTCAGAAAGGTCCTGGAGGGTCAGGGCTGCTCTTCCAGCATCACCACAATGGCGTTCTCCAAACATGCTCGTGGTGGCCTCTCCTCCATTCTGTTGTATATAAGGTGGCCCCTTTAAACCCTCTTTATCAGAAATTCAAAGTTCTCTTGACAAATCTAGAGATAAAACTATTCACACAATGTGATCAAAGCCAATGTGACCTAGACATTGATTTTTTTCTTACCCTAAGGCATCACTTGTTTCCTCTAACATCAGCAATCTCACAATACACAAAGTGATATCAGGTTTCCGTGGATGTTCCATGTTTCATCAACCAACTGGGAAGCGTCGTTGCCTGACCCTTTGCTCACCAATTAGTAAAACAAATTCAACGACAGTGTAGCTACCATATATGTGGGTATATTATATAAATACAGAGTGACAGAGCAAACAAGTACTGTTTGCAAGGTAGTGGCACACAAGTTTATAAAACAGAACATAATGTAGTGTACGTGTGAGGTGGTGGATACCCTCCTGACCAAGGGTAACTACGTGTTCCACCAAACACATTTGCTGGCCAAACACATTGCTGGATGATTACGAAAATGGAAGAATTAAAAAACAAAGTCTAAACATTGTAATGATACAACTGTAGGAAATGTTCTGCAATCCATCATCACAGGTGGGTACATTTCAGGAAGTGCAGTTTTTATATCCTTGAGTTAATTTAATAACTCGGTAATATTGCCATAGTGGAGTTAACCAGCAGTAGTCACATTAAATGACTAAAATGGATGTAACACATATAAAGAACATTTTAAAAACAGGTTACACACACGTGCAGCATAGAAAATGAAACAGTCTCAAGCTCACAAAATTAGAAATAGAAAGTTCAACGACTAACACAGATTTTAGATAACTTGAAGCAAATATCTACATCCATTCCAAAAAAAATAAGTTTCTTCTGTGGTAAACTGAAACACTTTGTCTGGCCAAACAGGAAAAATAATTTCTTCTGCTGACATCCTAGAAGACAGCCAGCATGATAAGATGCTGACTTTGTCCCATTTCAAACTACTCAGCAGCTTGTAAGTTTTGGTTCCAACATTTTAAGGGTGCTGAGAAATGGATAAAGTTACTGCCCTGCTACAGATAGACACAATTTCTTTGACTAGGGAAGCAACACTGAGCTATGAGATTGTCATGTTACAAAAGGCAGAAGAAAATTACAGTGAATCCACTAAAAAATGTTCATAATATTCTCATGTTCACACACTTATATGGGTTTTCATTGTTAAAGCTTTTCAGTTCACCTTGAAAAAATGCAGGAAGAAAGTTTGAAGTGTAAACTGCTCATGAGAAGTTTTCACATAGAAAAAAGTTTAAAAGTCCCCAAATCAGAGTGATGGTAATAAAAAAGTTAGCTACAGTACCTAGAACTTGGGCAGTGCTCTGGCAAGGTATTTGCAGACAGGGAGATGAAATGAAAGAGGAGAACTTATTTCTGTGACTGCTGGATATGAGAAATTTTTCCATTCATCAGTAGCAATTTAGTCAACAATAAAGTGCACAAATGAGACCGGGAAAGCTCCTTTCCGACTAGGATCCCCGTCAATGTGACCAATCTGAAAGAGTCAGGGTATTTTTGCAAGTTAATCTCAGGAAGGCAACTACAACAGCACCAAAATGAACCTCAGGACCCTTCAGGCCCAGATACTACAACAAAGCTCCCATCTATCTGCAGAGGTACTCTTTATTTTGAACATTACGAGAAAATTCAGAGCCCCAGAGTGCACTTGTTATTCAGCTCTAGATATTTTCCAGGTTCTTCTTTATCTGGTTCTTTGAAAGTCACACTGCAGTAAGCAGCTCCATTTTGGCACACTGGGACCACCTGCATCCCCTGCTCTGCCTGTGCTAAGTTACTTCTCTGTTACCCACTTCTCTGCAAGCACTGAAAGGTGAAAGGATGGATCAAGCTTCAACTTTAATGAAGAGTTTGGGAGTTTACAGGAATCATTTGGGGTTTACAAGACTTTACTGTAATTTCAGATGCAATCTGGAGCTCTACTCTTTGCTAGCTAGCAAAGTCAGGTGTTTGCCTGCATAATTTTCCAAGACTGCGCTTTAGGGAATGAGACTCGGGAGTGTTAAATAGTTGAGATACTTCCCCAGATGAACAGACCATTTCTCAATGTTGGTCAGCTAAAGAGCAGGACAATACAAAGCTGTTCCCTGAGGGCCTCGCACATCTTCAAAGCAGCTTCTTAACCAGCTGACACCCCACAAGACCTTCCTAATTCACATGGACAATATCCCCCGTGTCCCATGAACCCCACTAGCCAGATTGTTTTTCTGAAAAAGGAAAGCTAAAAACTGACCTAAAGTTTTTGTTTGTTTGTTTGTTTTTAAACAAAATGAATCTCAGGAATAGGGTTTCTGCAAGTTGAAACTTATTCTCTTATTTGAAAACCCAAAGAAGAACTCCTGAAGTCAGGGTCCACCCCTAGATTTCATGTATGTCTTTCAAACTATGTTGATGGAAAAGGCAAGGTACTCACCCACCATTCCTGATCTTCTTCCCCATCAACTACAATGATATCTCCCTCTGAAAACGTTAGCTCATCTGGGTTATCAGCTACGCAGTTGTAAATTGCTTTTACCCTCTTGGGTTTTGTTTTTGACTGAAATATAAAAATATGTAAGCGTAAATAATAGAGCAAGGAAAAGACAAAACAGAGTTGAACTGAAGAAGGCAGCAGAAGTGTTTCCAGCTATTACATTCCCTAAGTTACAGTTGAGCTGCCTGTGTTTCCAGCTGCCTCCTCTGCTGCAGAGCAGACGCTTGCAAGGAATGGGGAAGCAAAGCACTGGCTTCCCCCCACGACGCCTCCCTTTTCCCCAGTGTGCCCAGCCTTAGCTAGCAAAGATCTCTCCTTTCTGCCATAAGATGCCAGAGAGCTGCACGTGCCATTTAGCCCATCAAAAATTTGCTAATAGAGGAGAGATGTGGCACAGAGACTGCAGAAAGACGTTCCTACCACCATCTTGGAGTTCCCTAGGGACATGACCATATCCTTTGTCCAAGAGGGGCCAATAAACAGTGAAGACAGTCAGGAGCATCACTGGTGGTAAACAGCGATGTAGCTGCCAGGTTCAAACCTCAGTAGCAGGTATTTCCCATTCTTTAGGAGTCAGGGGAACTGCAATAGATTCCATTCCTGGGAGACTAAAATCCTCCAGGAAAGTTTGATACCGCTACAATGCGGTTTCAAAAATATGAGAGAGTCACAGGAAAAAATGATGCATCAAGAATCTCACGCTTGAAAAATATGCACTTGAAAATGCCATTCTCTCCCTGCAAGTGAGTCCCTGGCTGCATGCATGGCATCCTCTGATGGGCAAAGAAAGCTGGAACAAGGGGCTAAATGGGGTGATTTAGGCAAAGTGCTTTAGCTGGGCTGATCTGGCTAAAGCTCTTTAGCTGAGGGGCCCTTCACTAAACCCCCCATAAGATGCTTTAGGGAGACTGATTTAGCTAAAGCACCTTAGCTAGCTGGCACTCCTGGTGCTGGGCTCCCCTTCCTTCTCCATCCTGNCTCCCTGCAGGTGAGTCCCTGGCTGCATGCATGGCGCAAGTGGAACTCCTCTTTCCTCCCTCGGGAGGGCTTTTGCCATCATCTGCTACGTGTCTGGGCTGGCCTCCTGATCCTCTGATGGGCAAAGAAAGCTGGAACAAGGGGCTAAATGGGGTGATTTAGGCAAAGTGCTTTAGCTGGGCTGATCTGGCTAAAGCTCTTTAGCTGAGGGGCCCTTCACTAAACCCCCCATAAGATGCTTTAGGGAGACTGATTTAGCTAAAGCACCTTAGCTAGCTGGCACTCCTGGTGCTAGGCTCCCCTTCCTTCTCCATCCTGGGTAACAAGGAACTTATCCAGCTAATTCTGTGTCGCACAAAACTCACCCTACCAAAGCCCTAGAGATACTTGAAGAGTCAGACTCATTCATCACATTACACAGAATTAACACTAGGCAGTGGAGACACAGACTCTTCCTAACCACCAGTCAAAATAGCCTGTTCACTAAAGCAGTTTGTTCTACAACAGAAAAAAAGAGGGAACAGACAGAAAACTACTACAGCTCTAAATTATAAAGGAGCCAAAGCAGCAGCTGATTCAGAAACGACTTGTGTTGACCAGGTGTCTTCAGCGCTCCCACTTGAACTACTATCCTACTTGGAGCAAGAGGGATTGTTACTCCATACACTAACCAGAATATTACATTTTATTGTGGCCTAAATCATGAAGAGGTTATTTTAATGGCAGTCAGACAAATGACTTGTTAGTCAAGAGTGGCAAAGGTGACAAAAAAAGATTTTATATTCATTGTATTCTTTATGTCTTTGGTTCACTAGTGTTTGGTTTCCCTTTTTAATTCAAAAGCAAACATACAGGAAACACAAGAAAAGACAAGTTTTCAGAAACATCTATGTCAAGTCATATACATATTTAACACAGGACAGAGGCTTCCTATTTTTCACACTTAAACATATTCCACAACAGGACAGACTGTCACATCAAAACCATGTTTGAAAGACAACGGAAGATTTAATAAAATTCTATCCTGCATCATCTACTTACTATTTGTGATTTCCTTGGCATCGGTGCTGGTGGTTGGATCTGTGCCAAAGTGTTTGTTGTAGAACCAGTCTGTGTTACTGGAATTTCACATACAGAAGATTCTCCCACTGTTAAAATACATAAATAAATAAATAAAGTAATAAGTAAAAAACAATTTACATTTAGGCATTTTCTAAAATTAACTGACCGTATAAATTGAAGCCAAATTCATTATTCTTAGTTAGAGGATAAAAAGCAATTTTATACTCTCTCAAGTACTTCATTCTTTAGTGTTCCCTCTAAATAACTGAATGGATTTTTCTCTCCTTTTCTGTACCACAAAGGCCTCTTTTCCCAAACACTATTACCTAAGGTCTTCAATACTGCAGGAATGCTAAAAAAAGAAAAAAAAGTCTTCAAGTAGATAGGAACCGAATACTATCCCACTTCCTCATAAAATTCACTACAGCTGTGCTCCTGTAGGACCTGTCCTTCACCAGAAAGGAGCATCTCTCTCAAGATGTTACACCTTCCCTGGGACTCCCGAGCTCATTACAGGGGTAAGAGACGAACACCCCTCTATAGGACTCCTGACACTGCCAGCAGAGGAGCAGTAGCAACTCCCTGCTCTGGGGATAGATCAAATGGAAATAACCTGAGTTGAGAACCAAAGAAAATAACTATATGAACATACATATTCATACACAGACACAGAAATACTGGTGCTCCCTGTCTGGTTAAATGCATAGGGTAAATAAAAACAAACAAGGTAAACAATCTCCCTTTGGTTGTTATGATAATAGCTTAGATATGATACAATAAGTGTCTAAAACGAATAATTACCAGGTGGTTGCAGGGGCCCAAGTCCTCTGGACTGCCCTTTGTTTGTTAAGCCAGATGACTTGTCAGGCCTGTGCAGAAAAAGTTTGAAATTCATCAAACAAACAAAAAATCCAACTGCAATTATTCAAGCTCTTTTCCAAATTATAAATTTATTGGCATGTCTTTAAAGGCCTTACAAACATGGTGACAGTTATTTTGCTTTTAAAATCCTCCTTTGCTTTCTTGAGTGGGCTGATCCTAAGTTGTACTTATAAAAATGTAGAAATGTATAAGTAAAAAATATAGGTTAAATAAAAGCTACCCTACAGCAATTGCAGTAATTTTTGTAAGTTAGTTCCTTCCATAGTTACTTTACAATTCTTTGATATGCTTTGTTAAAAATATGGATCCATTAGTCTGTACAACAGCAACATCTCCCTTTTCCCCACAGTATGTACTGTATATGCAGTAAAGGAACTAGAGAGACAGTTCAATAGGTTGTTTACTCATTTCATCCCCTCCCAAAGCATCAAACATCTATATTGCTTATCTCACATATACACATGTGTCCCTGTACCATGTAACTTTTAACTTTGTCTGGCTGTACTTAAAAATTTTCAATGGTAGGGAACCCAAAACCTTCCCAACAACTCACTGTAGTAGTTAATTATCTTTAGTTTTGGAAAACTTCATCTAGTGTCTAAATCATTTTTGCTACAACTTAAAGCAATAGTTTATTTAAGCTGTCATCTAATGTAAAGGGGAAGAGAGTGATCCAACATTTTGCATGGCTTTGAAAGCCTGCCTCCTTGCTCCATTTTTTATTTCCAATATGAGATAATTTTATGTCTTCCAATCTTTTCTGTTGGATTCTATTTTCTACACTTCTTATTGGTCTCCCCTGGTTTCTGCCTCACTCTTTTGTACTGTAGTCCTCAGAAATGAGGACACAGCTCCAGCTGATGCATTGCTAATACGCACTGAGTCAAGAGGAAGGCGTAATTCACGGATCTTGTAGGTTATGGTCAAGCAATAACCTTTCTTCTTTGCCTCTTCCACAACAGCACAAGTCTTCTGACTTGCTTGAATTTATGATCCACAGTGTCCTCACAGACTCTTCTTTGGCTTTGGCTTAACTGTATTTTGTTATTCTCCACATTTCACTTCTGACTTTTCTTAAGCACCAAGTGCTGCCGACTGATGTTTTTTTTCTTCCCCAATTACTATTCAGTTTGCCAAGAATACTTTGGATCTGTCTTCTAGCTCCTACTGTCTCTCCTAACTTCATTTCCTACAAATATAAAATACACACTACCAATTTCAGGTCTCTCCACTCCTGTCATTAATGAAAATACTGACTGGAGCCTAGGACAACCTTATGAACAATAAATAGCACTACCAGATATAAGATGACATTATCTCTTCTTATTAGACGGGCAGGAATAATGAATGATTCTCTAACTCCCTATTCCATCAAGGATGAGCATCCTGTAGATATTACAAAAATAAATGTACAATCTTAAATCAATATGCTGTAAAATTTTTACTGCTGAAATTCTTGTCATTTGTTCCCCAAGTGCTTGCCCTCTGTTCACTGATACATAATACACTGTTGGCAAAAGTCTGCATGCTTTCCGGAGGATATATGAGCACCAAACCATCAAATTAATAACAGTTACTAAGTATTTGCATTAAACAGCAGGATGACACTAGTTACCCAGGAGCAGGCTTCCTCTGGGAGACCCTGCTGGGAGGCTGTGGGGGCAGCGGCGGCGGGGTTGGCTTCGCCTGCGGAGGAGCCGTCTGCTGCTTGGACTGCTGGTTCAGAGCTTCTAGCACACTGGCCGTCTTGGCAACTGGAGGGGGTGGTGCTTGAGCAAGCACATCTGTAGAAAAAACCATAGTGAAATGCAATTATTTCACTAGCAAAATTCTGTTTGCCATTGTTTCTTATGTTCTCACTGACAGATCTTCCTCTTAATCAAAGAACATAAGAACTTTTTTTTCTTTTACTATCGCAAACAACAAATAAAGGGGAAAGCAATCCTTTCACTGGAAGGAGAAACTATTTGAAAAGAGATTTCCCTTCTCTTTCAAATAGTGTCAGAGAACTCATAGGTGCTCCAGTTCATCAAAGCATTGAAGTACAAACAAACAAAATTCTCAAGTCTCAAAGTCAGTCATATTCTTTAAAATATTAGCTTACAATATACTTAATAAAGCGCTAATATTCTTTGTTCTATCAAGGCTTTCAGTCTGTGCTTTATGGGAAAGTAGCTGAGTACCTGAAATTTGAGAAATTTTATGATAAGGAATGTGTATGGTGATTAATATCCACTCAGAGAAACTCCACAGTAGATTAATTCAAATTTTAATTGAATCCTTGAAATTGCAACAGACGACACACTGGTAATGCATTAAAACATCTTTTTGCATTCCTATGACCTGCAAGAATAAAGCATAATGTGGAGTTGTGGCCCCAGAGCTACATATACCACTAATTTTTACAACTCACTAGTGAGAAATGCATTGTTAAGACTATACATAAAGGGTGAAAATGCTTTAGTAATAGCCAGCATTTCCCATGGACCCTGCCCTACACCACACAGTCCCCTTTGGAACATCAGAGAGGACAATTCATATAAAGCCACTGGATGGGGACCAGACAGGCCAAAGCTGCAGCCACCAAAAGGGAAAGTATGAGTTGTGAAAATGGAAAAATAAGCCAACCATGACCAGATACAGCAGAAGGAAGAAGAGGGGAAAGTGGAAACATACTTGTAGATGTTACACGCAATGGCGGCACAGGGGGATGAATAGCTGGTGGATCTGATGAAGATCTCTGCCTGCTTATACTTTCCACTCCTAAAGAATTTGTCCTCCACATTGCATTAGATGAAGAAATTGTCTGAATACCACTGCCAAGAACTGAAGACTGAACTAAAAGAGAGGAAAATACTGTATTATTATATTGCTTACACTAAGCACCAAGGGTTCACACTTCACACCCATGCTTATACAAGTGCTGCATCTGTCACAGTCACCAACAGGAACCACTGTCACCTGCTGGAAAGCCAGAACACGAAGCAGACACTGCTGTAACCAATTACACAGAGGTTTCTGGTTGGAGTCTTATTAATTCTTTACCCATGTAAAGATTTGTCTCCAAACATTACTTTAAAATATGTCAATACCTCAAAAAGGCAGAAAGTTCTCAGTGTGGAGGCAGAAGTGCTGTCACCCTCTCTAATCCCTGACTTGTAGCTCTCGTTGCCTCAGGAGCCCCAAGAAAATGCTCCTGAAAGCATCAGGTCCTTAACAGACATTGCTCACTCAAAGTACATCATCATTTTTGACTCAAAATTTATTTAAAATTGTAATTCTGAATTTCACCCTAACAGGAAACAACTATAACTGAAAGCAGTCATTTCCCAAGTATTGCTTCTTCAGGGCCTCCTAAATTACATGTTGTCCAGCTAAAAGAGCTTCCTCCCCACTCCATAAAGACACCATAAAGCCAGTATTTTACACATACCGCATCAGATCACTTCCCCTACTCAGAGCATGATCATTTCATTAAGAAAAGATGAAACAGAGTAAAGTATGAGTATCGGGTTGCATGAAAAAAGCACAAAAGGTTCAGAAGATTTGGAGAGCAGCCTAAAGCTAAGAGGATAAAGGAATAATAAACACAACGTAAGTATAATAACAATAATGCCAGCAATCAGCAATAAGCCAAGATCAGTGATATTAACATAGTTTTCAACCAAGAAGATAAAATATTTGGGTAATACACTGCTACAATGATGAATTATGGGCTAATCATCTCTCCGAACTAGGCAGCACACTTGCCTGGCCTGAGCTGCCCTGTTCTGCTGACCAAGCCTGGGGTTTGGAATGAAATTGAATGACATTCTTTGAGAAGTGGTATTTAATTGCAGGCAAGCGGTAGGTAAAATAGCATGGTTGGCCACAGGGAATATAATATCAAGGGGCAAAATGATAATTTTAACTACTTAATTCTATTACTGATTTAGGGTAGTATCTAACAATTTAAAAGATTGTGGAATCCCCTTCATAGCCAAGGGAAAGATTTCACCAAGAGGTGAATTTTCCTGCCTGGGGAAAGAGCATTGCTTTCCATCAGGTAAAAAGAGAGTCTGGATGTTTAGTTAAATTTTTAGATTAAAAGAATCCCACCCTGCTTGAGGATCCCACCCTGAGCTAAGGTTTTATATGCTGCTAAGACTTCCCAAGCCTCACAGCATCCTTTCAAAGCAACAGAAAACCCTGCTCTTCCACGTTATACAGAATCATAGAATGGTTGAGGTTGGAAGGGACCTCTAGAGATCATCTAGTCCAACCCCCCTACTTCAGCACGGACCCCTGGAGCACATAGCATAGGGTGGCATCCAGGCAGGTTTGGAAGATCTCCAGACAAGGAGATTCCACAACCTCTCTGGGCAGTCTGTTCCAAGGCTCTGTCACCTTCACAGAAAAGAAGTTCTTTCTCAAAAGAACTCAGATTTCTGACCACAGAATAACATATTTCAATCTGACTTTCACGCTGCAACCATTCCTGGGAGACCAATAACTGACTTTTCATAATAAACAAATGTGCAAATTGCATCCCATTCTGTTGTTCCATACTCACTCAGAAGGCACTCACACATGCCTGTAGAATTACCCACTCACACCTCCTCTTACAGGAGTCTGAATTAGAGCAGCATTGAAAACCATGGGTCTACACAGCCATTTTTCTTCAATTTTGCATAAATTTAGCATTTGTGAGACATTAATGCAAGTATTAAAAGAAAGCACACCAAAAATGTGCTGCATAAAGGTGACCTATACAAATTTCTCTGCTCTTCTTTTCTGATATGAGATTACATGTGAAGAAAAGAACAGAAGTTTACACCGTTGCCTGTAAGGGTAGATTTTGCAAGAACCCAGTCTTTCTGAACTGGGATGCTCTCCTGTACCTGGCTACACTGGTCTACTGATGAAAGCATAATCATTAGTTCCAGGCAGTTATCTTTTCAGTCAGCTATCACTTCCCTAAATCATTCAGTTCTTTAAGTTACAACACTTTTACTTTGTCCTATTTAATTTCAACAACCTCCTAGCACCTATTTAAGAGGAGTCTCTGCAAGGTTAAAGTCTCTCCTGTTTTGTATATTCTCTCATCAGCAAATTGCTCCAGTACTTACTCCTTGTAACATGCAATGATATTTCCCAGCATTACTACCTTTTCCAATATTCCTTGGAGGTAGAGGAGGTGCACTGCTGGTGACAGGTACTGCAGGCTGAACGGGAGGTGGGCTGCCACTGAGTATTGCTCCATACGTTTCATTCTGTAGGATACTTGGCATAAAGCCTCTTTGCTTGTCCTTAGCAATGTTTGCTGCATCTCTTGCCAAAGAGGCTACATTCGACTGCAGTTGGTTTGATCCCAGTTGATAAAAGCTGACAGGCCTGTCCTCTCTCCGATTGGGGCTGGGTTGCTGCAATACAGTAACAGAAGTACTCACTGAAATCATATCAGGTATATTAATTTCACTTCCAAGAACAGTTACTAGAAAGAAAAATGGCTTCTAAAATGCATTTCTGTTGTTTTTAATATGCATCCTAAAACTTACATTCCTCTTTCTCCAAATAACTGGTCATATTAATTTTTTAAATACAAACTGATTTTCAGAAAAAAAATCCTCTTCACCTTCTATATTCCTGTAGGATATATACTATATCCTGTAGGATATATACTATGGAGAGAGAATATACATACACATTTGTCTATTAATAGCAAAGTAATACGGACAGTCAGACTGGTCAAATAAAGCTTTCCTGCATAAAAATATCAGGGAGTATTTTCAACAGAAATTAAGTAACTGAGGCTTTGTTTTGTAATTGCTAGATCCAATTCAGATGGGCACCATCTGAAAAAGGAGTGAGCTGCATCTAAGCAGCTCACCTGTAGCTCTGCCTACCACAGGCTGGGAGTGGAAATGTCTTGGGAACTCTCTTTAGCCACTAGCAAATAAGCAGGACCACACAGAGGGATTACTCTAACTGGCGAAACCAAAATATTGCTCTTCCCATACACAGTATTAAATGAGCTCTAATTAGTTGTCTTTGAGATCTGCAATAAGACATCAGCTTTCTAGGCACATTTAGCATTATTTTTTCCTATTTCAACAGTAATCATGGTAATTATTGTTATCAAACGATAATTAAGATAGAGTTACAAATACATATGGCCAGCGCAGGAGTGGGTTGTAACATTCCACAGCTCCGAGAGCATCAATATGCCTGCAGAAACAGTGTTAGATAAACACATAGCTGATGTATCATGGGTGTGAAATAAAGAAAACCATTTCTAGTAACAGCAATTAGGGCAAATAAACATTTATACAAACAATACTGTGAATAAGCAATCCGTTCTGCAAATACATTCAATGCTTACTCTGGATTGATCACGTGGGACCTTTAGTGAGGTTACAGCACAACAAAATATTGCTAAGAATTATCAGAATGATGCACGTGGCATTGAACTGTGTTAATTCCTATCCTGAGTGTGGTTTAGCAGTGGGACTGCTCACTGGCTCCACTCTCCTTTCACTGACCTCTCCTGTCCTAGGTCTGCTATTGATCCCAGCTCGCATTTAACTCCTGCTTTCTAAACTAATAGAAAATGTGGGCCATGATGGAGACAAAAGACGAGATGAGACCAGACAGTTGGGGACAGCAGCAGAGACCAGTTGGATTATCTTAGCCGTCTTTTAGGTAAGGCTCCTTCTTATACGATAAAATTCTGGACTAAAGGAGTAGCAGCCATTTTAGAAATGGCCTTTTCTGACAAAATATTACAAAAGCTACTCAAGCAGTAAGCCAGAGAAGCCCTCTAGTCAACAGCTCAATAACTATAAACCTAACTCTGATGTGATCCTAAGCAATATTCACCAGAGCACCGAAGCACTCACAGACACTAGGCTGTGATTAATAGTCCTTAATCTCCTTTCACAAGTCCCTGTGGGATATGCCTATTAATAATGCACACTAAAGTACCAGTTTCATTATTTTAGACTCATTGCTGAGCAGCAGATAACTTCTTTTATGGGGTGGAGCTCAGGGACTGACCGAAAAAAAAAGATCCACTGATCTGCAAAAGGCAACTGGCAACACTGAAGGAAACGTAGGAAATCCAAACGTCGAAGTCAAGCACCAGAGATAAAACAGAGCTCTTGGGCAAAGGAGATGATATGGGGAAAAGATGCTATGCAGACTGAATCTTGCTAAAGTGAGACTTTGCAACAAAGGAAACCTATCGATTTCAAAATTAGTCTTCAAAACACTAAGCCAACCCTTAATCTCATGACCTTGTATTTTTAAATATGGCTTGTAGAGACAAAGAATATAAACCCGAGGTGTCAGTTTTTAATATTTCTGAAAACAAACAAAAAAAGTCAATACAAAAGATTTGGGTGTCGGTGTAAAGTATTAGAAATTCATGTCCTATCTCAGATGCCAGACTTTTTTGCAAAAAACCGTAAGAAAACATTTTTGTAGAATAAAAAAGCTGGATTTCATTTGTGGAGGAGAAAGGATTTTCATTAGCTACCTCCTTGGGAAAAAGGGTTGTACTAATATAAAATCTCCTATGTGTTCCTTAACTTTCTAAAAAGGATACAAAGAATTATAAGCAATTTTATATGCGTGTCTGTGTGTGTGTGTGTATATATATATATTCATATATGAATATATTTACCTTTTCATATACATATATATATATAAAGTCCTTACAGAAGCAAAAGTAGATAAACTCCAGTTTAAAAAGCAAAACTATTGTATTATAAACATTAAATTTGCGGTGTCTTAATTCCTATAGCAAAAATGCGTTCCTGAAACACTATGAACTTCACGCTCACATAGATATATGTACAAAGAGCTATCAGTGCACAGATACAACCTGTAGCTTTTCGTCCACATCATCATCACTTTCATCCAGGTCTTCATGGAGTAACCGCCATTCATATTCTACATGGACATGAGAATTAAATCTTCCAGATAGTGCCTGAGTAAGCTAAGGAAACAAAAAACAAAACAAACAAATCAACAAAAAAACAAACCGAACAAAACAAAAAAGAAGATGACTGTAGACATCTCTGGTACAGGCAAAATTTGCACATAATTTCAAACAAAAAACTCATGAAGAAGCAAGCCTGATTCCCAAGTACAATTTTTTGTTTGTTTGTTTTAAATACCGATTTGAGTAATTTGGATAGTTACTGTTCTGGGGTAAATTCAAAGAATGGAACTCTGATAAAACACAACACAAATAAACTAAAAGAAACAAGGCTTTTCATTATCCATTTTAGTTCCTTCTTCCAACTCCTTCCCAACGAGAAGCATCTCAGTATTTGCTTTGATTTAGAAACTACAAGATGGGGAAATTAAAGGCAATGGTAGTTGCTTTGATGCAGACTCACATCTGCAAAACCTTGACCTCACCAATTCCTTCTCCTTGTTTACTAAAAGTAGTGATGGTAACTTCTCTTCCATGGTATTTACCCATAACAAGCACTTCAGTGATTAGATTTCAATGGGATGTTCAACATATTTTTTACAGAATCTGAGATTAACATCTCTCAGCCATTCCCCAGAACTTTAACATTTCAAAAATATCTAAGAAGAAATATAAGCTTAAGAAAGTACATATATATACATGCAATCTATATATATATATATGTATCTTCTTTTTTTTCCCTGAGCAGAATACTAGTCTGTCTTGAATACAGTCACTGAATATTCAACCGTAAGCTGTTAAATATTTAGACATGAGTGTCCTTATAAACATACAAATATACTGAGGGACGCAAAACTTACCAACTCTTCACAGTGAGTGTGTTTTAACCGTTTAGCTATATCAAGTGGTGTCTCTCCAGATTCATTGGCTACATTGCAGCAAGAAAAGAAAGTTATGATGCTATGAGTCATTAGCTACGTATCTATTGTTACAGAGAAATCTGCAATTACGGAGAATTAACTAGATCAAGATATTCTCAATTTGCGTCTCTTTCATATTTAGCTCCATCTAGTACCAAGCCTCTGAACATGGTAAGTAGTAGCAGTTCAATAAGCCACCTAAAGCGAATGATAGCCACGAAAAGCCAAACCGTAACTAGACAAAGGGACAGCACAAGTACTTATGTATCTGAAATTGTTTTAAAACAACTCTAATGGCCATATCCATTTTAAACATGAGATAACAAATATTTTTAATGACGATATTATTCATATAATTATACTAAACAACTACATTAAACAACTGAGAGGAAAGTGACCTTATTCCAGCTTAAAAATCTCCTTATCTATGACAAATATGTAATCAAAGCACACATTTCCACTGTACCTATTTCAATAGAGGCTTTCCCTCTCAGAAGCAGTTTGAGGCACTCAACATTGTCTGTCAGGCAGCAGTAGTGCAGAGCTGTACTACCCTTGCATGTCTGCTTGTCTAGATTGCCACTGAAGGAGCAAAACAAAAGACAATTAGAATTAGTTTCCTACTCCATGCT
This sequence comes from Crypturellus undulatus, assembly GCA_013389825.1. Classification (NCBI taxonomy): domain Eukaryota; kingdom Metazoa; phylum Chordata; class Aves; order Tinamiformes; family Tinamidae; genus Crypturellus; species Crypturellus undulatus. Next base: position 149,220 of record VWPW01018698.1, read on the forward strand.
AATAAGCTTATCTTATTGCAATATTTTCAAGGGAGAAAACTGCATTTGCAAATAACAGACTTCATTTAAAGTAAAATTTGATATAAATCAATATGTTAATCAGTTTACAATACACTTACCTATTCTGCACTAAAAAGTCAACTATATGAAGGGATGTTCGATCAACTGATCTAACAGCAAGGTGAAGTGCTGTTTCATCTTGCTCCTAATAACAATAAAAAAGTTTATTTTGAGTTAGAGAGAAGCAGAAATTCTACCATGACACATGATCAATTCAAATATTTAATTTCAAAATATTCAGTGTGCTAGCACTAAAGTACATTTTATAAAATCTTTTCTCCTTTCCTTCCTTTAAAGTAAATAAACAAAAAGGTTAAAATAAATTAGATTAACGAATCATTTAATATTTAATTTTAGTATTTTTTTAAACATGCCAGTACCTGGAAACAATTTCAGTTTAGATTATTTAATATAATCTTTTGTTGCTCTTAAATTATATCATTAGAACAACAAATATTCAAAATAATGTTTCAAATCTTATCGTTCAATAGGGCAAAGCAGGAGCTTCTAAATAATAAAACCACACTGCACTTCATAATAACATGTCTAATAAAAATTATCATACTTACATGACCATTGGCTAGTGGAATTTTTTCTGTCAGGTCCACACCATCAGCATATACTTGGACTAAGCCAAGAATGTCTCTTGATTTGACTGCTTCACAAAGAGCATGCAATTTAGCTGCATTGTCAGCATGCTTTTTCCTTGCATATTTTCTCTCAATATATTTGGCAGTAATATAATCTTTTCTGGCATTCCTGAAATCAAACACAGTTGACTTTTACTGTTTTAGCAGATAATATACAGTCAAAATTTCTATATATACGTCTATATATAGAAGTAATTCGGAATAAAATCTGGGAGAGATTGTATTTCTTAGCCATTATGTTAATCTTTCTTTTTAAATATACACAGAAGGCATGCAGTCTTATATTTTCACTCTGAAATTTGACTACAGGAGATGAATCAAATCTCTGATATCTTTATCAGACAGACAGAAGACAGATTCTAAATTCTCCTCTCTGGTGTGAAGTTGATTTCAAAACTATGCAGGTTAATGTACAAATAATTCACAATTCATATCAGCCTTACAGATTAATATGTACCTGACTCGTACACATGCTGAGAAAGGAGAGGCAAAGCATATAAAAACCTGCCTTATGCCTCTGAGCAGACTATGCAGGGCTTGCATCTGTGTCCACAGCAGAGTGTTCTGTGAAGCACCTATTCACCACAACTGTGATATGTGGCATGGACATGGTTTCTACTTTCACCTTAAACCTGAGGTAAAACTATCACTCGGCACATCTGAATTAGGATACAAGTTATTAATTTGCTGTTAACACCCCCAAGTAACTAATGACTCTTCCTCTTTCCATCACAGTAAGTCAGGAGTTTGCATGCTTCTCAATGGTTTTTTAGATTTACACAGCACTGCACAAAGAACAGGCAAAGCTAAACTTGATCATCTGGATACAATAATAAAGGGCAATAATGTATCACATTCTATAAAGATTGAATAAAAATAACAGAATGAATTAGTGGGGTCCTAAAACAGGATAATTTGTTTTCTGGTTTTTGAATGGTGTCTGCATTGAGGTTGTTATTTATGCAAAGAGAAATGTGATATATAGACACATATCAAAGTAGATGACTTCAAAAAAGTCTTTATGCTATTGATAATGCATCCCGTACGAATATTATGACTGATGTTAATATATTCTACCACAGTAATAGTTAAAAAAATATTTATACTGAACAATTTAGCATTGGCTCTGTCAGACTTTTGGTAGTCTGGATAACATGAGATCAGCTTCATCCAAAGCCAATTATTCTAGTTTTGCTTCTGCATTAGATATTAGCTCTTACATGAGGAAATAGGACAGGGTCAAGGCAGCCACTGTCCACCCCTGTATCTCTGCTATGTCAGTTCAAAGATTTCAGGGAATGTTCTCCGTTTACTCCATGTTATTATGGCCTGAAGTCCTAGGTGGAATCTCTAGACAGCAGAAGTGTTCAGTATCTCTCAGATTAAGTGTGTTTCTTATTCCAGTATCTATTTTGTGTTTAAGTAAAACACAGAAATAACTTTTCATCCCCAGGTGGTTTGTGCCATGTTTGTCTTCACAATTCTCAACAAGGCAGCCTTAATTCATCCTCGTATTGCTATTTACGGGATACAGAACCAGTAATATAACTCTGACCATTAGGAAAGTTACCATCAGGGAAAGCTCAATAAAACAGGCATATAAAGGATCATAAAAATAAAATAAAAAAGGTGAATCCATTGGCATTGCAGTTGTATATAAGGCACCGTGTGTTTACTATGGCATGTTGGTGCAAGCCATGTCGTAATGACAAACAAAGTGCCTGTTTTCTCAGAAGTGTGGCTCTTTACTCACATATCACTGCTTGGATTAGGTTTGACCATCTCATCAACTGGCAGGCAGAATTCCATAATCTCATTGAAACCAGCATTCCCAATATTCTTCGCAAGCTGTTAAAATAAGTAAAAAATCCACAACTCAGTTTTCAGAGAGGATTTGGCAAATAAACATATAACTGCAAGATAATTTACAAGATACCAGTTTAGAAAATAAATGCAACATGTTTTGTGTTGGGTAAGAACACACATATGAACCGTCAAAGAGCAGAAGATATCTCATAATTTCTTTGCATATCAAAGTGCAATAGATTTTCTTCTTCTGTGGTTTAAAGTTACCTTCTGAAAAATGCCAAATAATGCATAGAATACTTGTAAATTCTTCACTTTTTAATCTAAAAAGGCACATTTATACATCAATCAGCTCTGTTTTTTTTTCCCCCTCCCCTAATTTTAAAAAATAACCTAGACTAAAATATTTGTAAGTTTAAAGCATATAAAGCATCTACTAATTTGCATTCTGTGATCAGGCAAAATTTACAGTAAGACATTAGGTTCCAGGAGATTCCCTAAAACTTGACTAATGAAGATTTCTTAATTATTTTGATCAAGAGACAGTTTTCAAGATTGGAACAACTTATAAATAGAGTGACAAAAAATTACAGTAGAAGTATTTTATGGTATGAAAGCAATTTCATTACCAAAAGTTCAGATGTTCCCAGCACATCTAACGTAAGTGATTGCATCCTGGAGTAGTGAACACCAAGTTCTCTATGGATTCCTGAGCATTCAATACAAGTTAGAATTCCCAAATTTGTTGAAAGCCAGGTAGGATCTGGGAAAAAAAAAAAAAGCACCTATAGGATTATATTTTATTTACATAATGATTTCCTTTAAAAAAATGTAATAATACTGAAAAGAAACTCTGTAGAAATAAGATGCCAGCACATAAATTATCAAAATTTTAGTACTTATGTCTTTATATTTACTCTGTTGAGAAACACAAAATAGAATCTTACAGTGAAAGAAGTCAAAATGGAAAAGTTTAAGAGTTTTTTGTTGATTTGCTTGGGTTGGTTTTGTTTTGTTTCTTTTAATGAAAGGACGTCTACCGCAAAGGGTGCTTCTCATTTGAAGGACAAGTTTGTAATTTGTCCCATTGGTTTTAAGAACTGCTTTCAAACATGAACATAATGATGTTACATTCTTAATCAAGGCTTATAAGTGTAACATAAGCTAAAACAACAATGTCTACTCTTTTTTCTTTATTTTATAGTCCAACTATTGACTTCAGGCTAAGAAAAGCAAAAGTCATTTTTAGGTATTTACAGAGCAACACTCTAATGGACTCTTATTCAACTATCCCTCATCTTCCAGTCAATTCATTCATTCCTGAAGATTTAGAGAGTTTTGAAACTTGTTTGATAAAAATTCAGTGCTATTTAGAATACTCTCTTTCAAAGGCAGTAGAATTGACTCTTCCCATAGTTTTATACAGTATTACTTGAAGTCACTATTGATTTACAGTTTCAGATATAATGTTTTCAACTTCCGTGTCAGATCAAAAAAGTAAGTTCTGCACTGTGTCACATAAACGAACAAATCAAACAGCAGGAATTAAAAAAATAAAAGGATTAAAGTAGAACTTCACTGACCAACCGGACAAGCCCTACGATTAAACAAACTAGCTCTGCAAACCAGCCAGCAAATGCGTCCTGTTCCAAATAAGCACAGTCTTAGACCTATTCTCTGGCTAGATACCAAAGATTAAAGGTTAAAACAAAATATGAAATGTACCAGGAAAATGCTGAAGTATCTTACTGACGCCCTATACTAAAGATACTAAATCTTAAGTAAAATGTGGACTTGCTAACAAAAGTTGAGTTGTGTCAGCAGAAGTTACAATTAGCAAAATAGACGGGAGAAAAAAAACTAGCAAAAGCTAGGAACTTTTCTTCCCACTGACAGTATGACTAAAGCAAATCAACCTTGCTAAAGTAGTGCAAGGAAATCGTTAGCATATTCTATTATGTGCATAATCCCTATGAGATAAGGAATAGAAGTGAAAGCATAAAATATCAGCTTAAACACGCTCATGAGACACAGAATTTTTACCAATTAGAAATACACTTAATTGAGTCACCTTGTGCTCCACAGTCACAACACACATCATTTCCAGTCATCCTCTGGACTTCAGATATAATTTCTTTTGTCAGTTCCTGGACAATATTATTTTCTCCTGTGTTATCATCTCCTTTGAATGCATTATTTAAAGCTTCCTCTTTGCTGTTTTGTAGCACAGAAGTCCATCTAAAATGGCAGTAATATTTTGCTATTAAACGTTTAGGCACTTCTAAAGTTTAAGGTATGTCTTAGTAGAGCACCAGTATCCAAAATAAAGTTAGCAAAGTAACTCACATTTGACATTCCTGTTCATCTTCTGCTTGAAAGTGGTAAGTTCTGTCATCTGCACAATAAATTCATACAGACATTAAAAATGTGGTTACACAGAAACTCTCTAAAATCTCAAACATACTGACATGCAAGTCCTGAGGTCTCTAGCCTCATCACTGAAAAGCTAACAGGCAAAGGGAATCTATTTAGAGCATTTTGCTCCTCCTAAACAGATTTCATCTGTGTTTACACCTCACACTTACAAAGCCACAGACCCCTCATTTTTCAGGAGTGGCTCTTTTTTTAAAAACAGATACTGTTTTCCTTTCAGTGCTGTACCTGCCTCTATTACCAAAAGAGCAGGACAACTCAGATTTTTTTTTTTGAGGGTTCTAGAAATATGTTCAGTAATCACAACTACTTGGAGGGGGGGAGGAGAGGGAGGCATATGTAAAACAGAGTTCGTATTTGAGTTATCTGTGTACGTAAAGAAAGATTTCAAATTTCCAGATGAGTTCCACAGTGATTAAATTACCACAACAATTAAAAATGGCGAAATGGACTTGTCAGATACAAATGCAAAATTACAACCATGATAAACTCTGACTGTTTCAATTAAATCAAATAAAAAAAAAATTGAACTTACTACTACTTTCATAATTAAAAGCACTGTTTTCATACTGCCATAATTCAAGAAAAAAAGCATAGTACATTAAGTGGTTGAGTCAAAGCAGTGACACAAACAAGCAAAATCAAGTAAGGATATATAGGATTCAAACAGGATACATAGGATTCATACATAGGATAGGAAAGGGATGGGGGAAAATTTTTCATCAAAACAAGGGTAAACACACATCTATTTCAAGAAGAGAGGAAGACTATGTCTAAAGATTCTTTTCCTTCCTCAAAATATTTTTTTTTCTATCTGTTTGCTAAACTAAAAGAGATAAAACAAGGATAAGTGACTTGGGAGCCAATTTTTCAGTTTTTCTTTCCCACTGAAGCATTAATATATCAGGATTATGTTCAGTGGATGCTTTGAAACTCAAAAATATTGCATTAACTTTTGGAAAGGAAAAAGAATTTATGTACGTCCAAGCAGCAGAAAAGATATATATTGAAAGAAATGATTTGATACAGGGCAAATTTATCTCAAGAGTCAAGCAAATTATTATTCTACTTTATAAAACTTATTCTTATATAGGTGGAGTTTTAACAATGACAGGCTAAACACAGAACAAATAAGAATGATTACCAATTTTTACTGTGTTAAGACCCAGCAGTTTCTCTGAATTTTGGGATAAAATATGTATCATGAATGATGTTCCTAATCCTGTATGAACAATAAAACCAAGCCTCGTTGACTAATAAAATGTGGTCTACCCACACTGCAGTAACCAGGGCTTTTTTGCATCTTTAAATTACAGGACAAGTGGCTCTGGAAAGTCTTCCGTGTTGCTGTGCTCTAGACACAGGACTGGGAGATACAGAATAGTGCAAGGTAATGAAAGAGCTTTCAAATCTACGCCAGTGTTATCTGAAAACACAAAAAATGATGCTCGCCATCACTCCCCTTCGCCAACACTCTCCCAAAGTGTTTTATTCTAGTGTTTGCCTTATTAGTGCTATTTATAATAAAACTAAAACAATCCTATTAATCTGGCATAGAGCAGAAATGGAAAGACTTTATTATGGGCTTATATGAGTACTAGTCTATTAACATCAGGAGCATTTCTTATGCTTCCAAATACAAAAGTACTTTACGTACTGAGCAATGAATAATGAACAGCATTATAACTCTTCTCCACCTCAATTATACTTCTATATTAGCCCCACATTACTGCTGAATCCATAAATACAACACTAACATGTCCCAGCAAGACAGCAAAATAAACATATCACTCTACAATTTCATATTATGCTATTCCATTCCAAAGCAAAATCTTCAATTATTCAATTTTGGTCTTTTACATTTGTGGGCTCCTTATCTCCCCTTTACACCTATTTTGAGGTTGCAAAGCTAAAAGTTTTAGTTCCTTCAAAATTACATAGGAAGTGACATGATTTACTTTTGAGTAATGTGATCATGCTTTAAATCCTTCTTTTGGTCCTGTATGAGATTCATAACTTTCCAAGATGATGAGCTATGAAATCCATAAAGTAAAGAGCAGTATCACAGGAAAGGGATGTTGCTACCTTGCAAAGATTGCATAAAATGAAACAGAAAAAAAACAGCAAACAAACAAGCAGTCTTCTAAACAAGTATGTACAATAAACTGCATTTTGTTAAAAAAATAAGATAGACAATTTGTTCTGAAAAGTATATTTTATGAAGGTTATCATTCTATAAATGATAAAGTGTTTAACTGGGTTACTGACACCTTCAGAAATAACACAAAATAACTCAGATATGAACTGCAAGTAAAGAGACCTGAACAACAAACCTACGTGATATGAGGTCAAAACACTTTTTCTCCTCGGGGTTTGTTTTCACTTGGCAGGTTAACAGATTGAGCTTTGCTGGAGGTCGGTTAGCCTATTTGAAGATAAAAATAAATAAATACAGATTTTAGTGTTCTGCACACCGAATAAGCTCTCCAGTCCTAGACACTTTGTCTATGATCACCAGGGTTTTTTAAATGACTGATGCTTCAGTTTTTAAAGGTACCCAGACTTTAATTTGTATTTTCTTCTAGACCCCCTGTTTGTAAAGTTTATTTTCTTATATTTGTAAAATTTATTTTCTTCCACAAGGCTATTTTGTTCACCACACCGATAACTGAATAAACACTAAAATTTCCATAGAGACGAGGAGCTACCATCACTCCAGTTATGCCCACTTGGTCAATAGCACTTAGCTAAAGGAATCAGTTATAACAACAAGCCAGATTTCTTTTACCTAAGTTTATCCCTATAAAATTTAGGCATTTAGTTTGGTAGTTAGTTACCTAACTGCTATTTCAACAATCAGTAAAGAAAGAGGTAAGGACCCTCAGCAAATATTCCATACAGCAAGCTTAGAATGGGATAAACTGACTTTTGCTGATGCCTTTAGGGAGAGCCTAGATAACCAGTTTAGTATTATTAATTAGTATTAATTAATAATAAATTATTTCTTAGGTCAGTGAGGTAACGCACTGAAGAAAAAAGTTTACAGAGATGTCTTGCAACAAACACATGCAAAACTAAACTGATACAGTTTATTATCAAAAATGTAGTTACACTAAATATTCTACAGTAATCACACTTTCTAGTTAAATTGCTCTCACCTATTTGAGTATCTTCTTGAATAAAAAGTGCCAATGTCTTATTAAAAGCAAAATGCACATGCAATTTACATTTTAAAGCAAGTTTCATAAAGTCCCCAAAGACTGCTTAAATAGCAACACTGCAAAAATTAGCCTGCCTGTTCTCCACACATGCGGAAGGGCTTACAAAGATGTCGTATTTGCTGTGTTGACTTGAGGAATTGCTTGCTCTTGCTACAAGGGAAAAGTAGCTTCAGATACAGCTTTTTATTTATTTATTTACTAAGAATAACTCAATCAGAAAGCAGATTTAACTAGGGAGCCCCTAATCTCAGTGACAAGATCTGGAAAATAATAATTTAAATAATTAGTGATATTATAAAGACAGAAATATGCAAAAACTCACTGCCATGCCTACTGCTGCAATTCTAATCATTTTAATATTTTAAGCTATTAAAATAAGATTTAATCATGTTACAGTACATTATCAACTTGTAATGAATCATGAGAAATGTGGATCTCTTTTTTCTAAATAAATGAAAATATATTTCAGGAGAAAAGAAAAAAAAAGAGAAGGAAAAACGAGTCTATTAAGAAGAGTACGGATTTCTCGGAAATAATCCGATGGCACCAGCCAAAAAAGAATAATGACCTCATTATAGTCAAAGACCAGCAAAGGACCAAAACCATGGCAAAACATAAGAAAAGCAAGTACATATTTCCTGAGCTAAAAAAGAAGCTTGATTTCCCTGAAAAACAGTATGCTGATACAGGTTCTGTTGGATGCAGCAACCATGACAAAACTTGCTGAGTGCTTTGAAACAGTCAGCCCGCGGGACAGCATTTGGCACTGCCACACAAACTGGGTTCAAGAGAGGTTCTGGAAGCAGGAGGGTGACAATTGTCAGATACATTGTGTATTCTGCCTAGGAAACAGCCTCTCAAATCTCAGACATGGGTCCTTTTAGCAGTAAAGAGAAATACATGTTTCATTATTTTAGCCTATCAAAACATGAGTTCATTGAAACTAGAAGTGCTCAAGAAAATATCTTGAAAAAGTCAGTTTGAGTCCATTGTCTTGGTTGTAATTAAATACTCATAGTACTCATAGCCATAAAGTTTTTGTTTGTTTTAACAAGTCTGTTGCCAAAAAAGAGCCCAGAGGCTTCCTATAAATGAAAACACAAAATAGAGCAAACAAAAATCAAAATATATGCTATTTGGTAAATAAGTCCCTGGAAGACTAATCTATGCCTTTCTCAGAGGTCCTATGAGAAAGAATCAAGTAAATTTGGTTTAAAAAAGAATCTGCCTGATAGAACTACAGAAAGTCCCCAAGACTTCAGAGCTTAAGTGTGTTCCAGGATTTAATGCATAAAATGTGAAGTTGTAAGTGGACCCACCAAAATGTTTCAGAGATCCAAAGGACTGTTATACACAGACCTCTTGTCTCCAAGTTGGGGACTGTGGTACAAGAACTCTGTTTCAGGACCTGAGAACCGATGGAAATGGCCACTACATTTGAACACCCATCCTGAGCCCATCAGCTGATCCTTGATCACAGAAGTGTGAGGTTGGAAGAGACCTCTGGAGATCACCTAGTGCAAGCGCCTACTCGGGCAGGGTCTCCTAGAGCACGTGCCACAGGACTGCGTCCAGGTGGCCTTTGAGTATGTCCCAGGAAGGAGACTCCATAAACTCTCTGGGCAACCTGTACCAGTCTGTTATCCTCACAGTAAAGAGTTTTTTTCCTTATGTTCATGTGGAACTGTTTATATTTCAGTTCATGCTTGTGTAGCTCAACAACTTTCTAATCCTCTAAGAAAGTTTCTGAGTGATAGCACCACATCCACGTTGCAGGCCTGTGACCAAACAATATCCATTCCCCAGACACGTGTGGTGACAGGGTGGACATCCTTTCCATCACATGGTAGATGCTGTTCAGGGCAAAAGTTAGCCTCAGGACAGAGGCAAGTAAGGAATATATCATATGAATTAATTTTTAGGCATGACAGGCTGCACGTAGATTTAGGCAGGATTAAGAGACACTCAAAGCAGAAAACGATAAGAAACATTTAGCAGCCACTAACCTATTTGTTTGAGATTTCCAGGTTTCATTCTCCTGCCTGGTTCTCTAGGTAAATAATTAATATCAAATTGCTACTGAGTATTTGGACATTTCCTCTAACACACCAACATCCTGAAAAAAATGTGCTGTCACCTCTCCTGCCTCAAAATCAACTCATGTTCCTTCCTGGAAAATTGCAGCTTGCTATTACCCCAAATGTTCTGGCAGCACAGAATAACCACAGGAAAAGTTGAACTTCTTAGATCATACTGAAGAGTTCCATGCTATAAAACTGACTTTCACATGAGGCATGAGCAAATATGATCATTTATTTAACACACAGGTCAGCTGATTCCATCATTTAGTTTTTCTAGATATTTCTAGATATTTACTATGAATTAAAAGATTTTATCTTATTCTTTGCCTTCAGATTTTGCTGTTAACCCTGACAGTGGTATAAAGTTCCCAGAAGTAAAGAAAGGAGGAGAACAACAATAAAAAATACAGTTCTCTCAGAAGAGGTAGTCATTATGTTCCTTTTTGCAGAAACCCTACACATTGTTTAAGCTTTTTTAAACACAAATCAGCTGTAAGAATTAAAAAAAAGTTTCAAATAAAAGTCTCTCACTCATGATTCCTTGACATGGAAACTGCTTATGAGTTGCTATCTACATGATTCAATCAGCTTCTATCACTGTTTTTTTTACTCACGGACATTAAACTGCAGTCAGGTAGGTGTCAGACAACTTTCTAGTAACTATACAAAGGAACAGTGTCTGGTTTTCAGTGAATCACTATCTTGCACATTACTCTATGAATGATAACTTCTTTGAAGCTTTTAGATATCTGAAAATCTAGCAATTGCACATATGCCACTACAGGCAGATGTATTCAGCTTTACAGCTAAGTGACTGACAGAAAACAAACCACATTCTCCATGAGTATGAGGAGAGCACTTGGCAGGCAACCTTACATCAGAGTACAGCACCTGCAGTGGCTAGAAGAGGCTATACAAGGAATGAGCTGAAAAAAATATAGGAAAAAGAATCTTACAAAAAAACTCAAAGGCTACAGACATCTATGAAGAATATTCAACTTTAAAGGAAAGATACTTACAAATTTTTATTTGGTAAGGCAAACAAAATTGAGTACTGAACTCATGAGAGATGGTACATTTTGGTAAGCAGCTGGGTAAGTCTCTGGGAGCAGAGAATGACACATGACATGCTAGAGGTCACAAGATATCAACCCTAAGATCACCTAGAAATCAATACTGTTACTTCAAAAGTCTGGAAAGACATTCAGAGAAGCCAAAAAAAACCTTAGAAACTTTATAATCATTCTTAAGAAATGAATACTTATTGTACTGTCAATAACATAAGCACTAAATACTATATAAAGCTGCCACATGGGGAGAAAGTTAAGAAAAAATGCATAAGAAGTACTTCTCAGAAAATTATTTTCAAGTGAAAGGATTTAAAATTTTGTAATATAAAAAGAAGACGACTGAACTGGTGAAACTCATATACCTAAACCCATATATAAGCATCTATCTTAGCAACTGATCTCCATCTAAAACTCCATTGACTTCAGTGGGAATTTGCTGCTTCTAAAAATGTCAGACCATCTGGTAGACTGCTTCTAAAACGAGTACAGCAATGGTATCTTGGTAGAACTCACTGAGTACTTGTATATAAAGTTTTAAAACTCTGCTCCACAAGTGGATTTTGTAGCATCTGCCAAGCTGGAGGCCACCCCAGCCAGACTCCTGCTGCTACCACTGCAGCAGGGCCAGTGCCAAAAGCACTTACAGAAGACGGAGGCACTGCACTGTGCTCTGACAAAGCCACGCTCATGCACACTCAAAGGAGTATTAGGCATAAACTGGTTGACAATTCCAAGTTCATAGCAGCTACTGTATTTTGCAGGCCTGTTTTGCCCTTCCTCCTAAACTCCTGGTTGACAACAGCTTGGGATTAGATGCACAAATGAGAGATTGATTCATTTTTGCTGCCAGAGTCAACTTGCAGTCATGGCAACGAGCACAACAGGATGGAGAACAGAACAGTTCACAACGGGATCAAGGCAGAGAACGGGGAACAGTGGCACTGAACTGATTTCTGACTCGAGAAACTTTTGAGAATGCAAATCGGAAAAAAAAAAATGGGTAAGGGAAAGAAAGTATCTGAGTTGGAAGCCAAGTACAGAAAGTAACATGACTGTGTTGGTATGTTTTGAACACTTGGAGCAAATAAAGAAGGCTGCTAATTCCCCATCTCTTTAGTTTCTGACAGAAGCTGCTATCACAGTTAACTCTCCCCCAGCTGTTCCCCCAAAATCTGTCTTTGTAACAGATTATCAGATAGCAGCACATTTTGCAGAGGGAAGGGTTTCAGCATATTACAGCCTGCCTTTTAAATATAAAAAGTTTGAATCCATTTGGAAAAGAAACTCCCTACCAAATCCTTCCACAACTTCCACAACTGAAGTTAGTATTTGTACTTTTAGTTAGCCTATAAAGAAAATATGAACAGCTTACACAAAAAAAACACATTAAAGAAGTTATTTTTTTCCATTAACAATCATCAAATTAAAAAAGAAAAAACAACACATTTTTTATTTATTATGTGTTTTTAGTTTTTATGTATATATTAATATATTTCTGAAAGACTCCCTTAAAAAGATATATCCATCATAATCAACATGTTACATCAGGAATGCAGCTAATTCCAAATTATAAATATAGAACAGCATAGCTTGTCTTTTTGTATTAGTAACCATGTACATAAAATACTGTAAACAAATACTTACTGTACCATGGGAAATTGTAAGAAAACCATTTTTAACTGAGCACTTCCTTTTCTGCCACACTTTTCGGATTCTGGTTTCAAAAGAGAAAGAAAAAAATGTGACTTAATTTTTAATATCTTTAATATTACATTATTTCAGCTCTTTGGGACCTCAGTTTTTTTGCAGTAGAAGTCAGCAGTACTTACCCATCACTTTTCTTGTACAGACTACCACTCCGTTCAGTGCCATGCTCCTTGTTTCCCTGAGGTTGATGTAAACTGTAAGCAGTACTCTGACGCATCTGAGAATCCTGCAGTGTAAGGAACAGCAATCTGTAAAGCATTCCACAGGTTTTACCAAAGTATCTATCCTATTAAGGAGTTTCAGAGTTTTTCTTCTTGACCTGTAACTAACGTGAAGAGCCAAATAAGCATGTTTTTCCTCCTTGATTAGAAATATAAATGCATTTCTTCCTTCTAAAGGCACAAAAAATATTTATGAAGTATCAAAATCCTCCACTTTTAGTTAGCTTTACTACTGGCATTGATATATTGTTTTAACCTGAATAGTAACTAAGCAATGTGTTTTCCAATTCATGCAAACATTGCAGAATATAAATACTAGAAGTTATTATTATCTGTAATTCCAAGTGTACCCTTCTATTGTAATAAATAAATTAGAAATGTTTTTCCTTGTGGAAATTGAGTCATTGCTTTTGGAAAGCAATATGAACCTACTAGAAACAGTTCAGTAGGTATATAGGAATTAACAGAAAAATGGAAAAGTTATTTCCATACGAAAAATAAGTGAAACCAAAGTTAGTTTTCCTGTGTCCAATGTCTTGAACAAAGTCTAATTCCAGGACCAGAAGCAACATGTTTTAAACTAGACTGTTCTCACTGCTCTTTGAACTACTTATTTCAGCTACACCAAATTATGCCACAGAGAATATCTGAGAATATCCAAGCTTGAGCTCAAGAAATAATATAAACTTACTAAGTTGATTAAAATCCTCTTGGTTAAAAAGAAGTAACTCTCAAACATTAGTAGTTTGAGGACAAGATATATTCATTTGAATTTCCTGAGTATACAAACAATAAAATAAAATATCCAGTGTTTCAAAAATAATGATTCAGAAGGCCATTTCTCTCTGTTTAAAATTAGTTTCAAACATAGCCAATGTAGAAGGCAACTTCGGATACAAGGAGGGTAAAATCCAGAACACATTTGGCCTGTGTTTTTTCCTGGGGAACACCAGTTCCCAAAGAACTCAGCTCTTTTATAAGCAGCAGCATGTTCTGCTACCCAAGGCAGTGTCCTGACCTGCAGAAACAGCACATGGGAGGTCAGAAACGCGATGGCCAAGGAGAGTGCCACCACCCAACCCCTCAGCACGGGGTGCGCAAGCCCAGGCCTCAGGTTGTCCGGCCCATTCTGAGGACAACCCTGGAGCTCAGAGCTGCCGAGAAGCCCAAGGCAAGTTCAAGGCAGGTGCTTCCAAGAGGCTCCTGCTCTGGCAGAAGCATCTTGTGCCCCTGCTTCGCCTCAGAGAGTATCTGGGAAGCTGGACCAGGTAGCCATCTGTCTGAGGCCTTAAGACAGTACAAACCACTATTTAAATGCCCATTTCTGACAAAACATCTCTTTGGATTTAAATCAGTATGTTTATCAGTCTTCCCAATTATCTTATACAGAATTGTTTGTTTTAGTATCTCCTGGAAAAGTACAGCAACATGCAGAACCAATTCTCATCACTGATCAAGAATCCCTGCATATGTTTACTGCTTCTGAAGAAAATCTGCTCTGACACTGCCAGTTACGTCCTACCAAAGCTTTATACTTTGCCGCCCATTATTCTGTGTTATTTCAGTAAGAGACGTTCATTCCCAACAGATTAGAGCCCTCAGAGGAAATTAATTTCTGTTCTCCACATCCTCAATTACACAAAGATTTCAGATGACCTCTACTACGTGCCCACAGGAGAATTCCCCTTACTTAAGTTTTTGCTGCTGCTCTTTGTGGAGTATTTTCTGCTGCTTTTCAACTACCTTCCTTCAGCTGTTGTTTACACTCAGCTGCTGTGCTTGACTTCCTGCTTCACTCCAGCTACAGAGGAAGCTGCTGTAGATGACGTGTATTTCCACACATTCATTACCACAGGCAGTATTTTTAAAAGGTCTTATGCTATTTCATAGAAGGGAATTAGGGACAGGATGAGGAGGTTTTCACTTCTGAATCACTGGTTCAGGCTTTGTGCACATCAGTGCTATCCAATGCAACTTCCAGAGGATGTTTTTTTTTTTTTACCATAGCCTTGAAAAGCCAGTTCATGATTTGGATCTCATTAACAGACATGATGCCGTACCACAAATCTCCATGACAATTAACATCCTTCCGGGCAATCTCAGCATGCCTTTTCCATATGCAGGCTCCCCAAAGGAGCTTCCCTTATTTCTGGCTTGCATATTCTCCAAACAGGAGGACAAGTCACAGATAATGGGGTCAGACCCAATGACCTCATCAGGGAGCAGGAACAAGGTATGTTACCTACGGGAAGAAATGGATTGCTGCAGGATATAGGGCATATCAAGTGCAGAGGATTGCCACTTTAAATAACATGTTAAACAGATTAGAACAGAATGAAGTACACAAGCCTAAGAAACTGAACTTTGTCCACTTTATCAGCTTTGAAATGCAGACAGGCATATACAAAAAAGTGAGTCATTTAATTGCATCATGTTTACAGTGAATTGCTTTAGTGATCACAAACTCATTACTTTCAAAGTCTTCTAAAGACTCGCTTCTAAATCAGGCTGAGTAACATTGCTAACAACAAAATAACTGGGTAAAAAATTATTTTGTAAAGATGACCTGTGACACAACTGAACTTTCCACACAAGGAGCTCGAATCTATACACAACAAATTTCAGCCAGCTCCACATCTGCTAGGTATGACAGTTGAGACCATCCTGATCCCTCCTGAGCATCAAGGTGCCAGGAATCCCTTACAGCGTCACAACAGCTCGAGCTTCGCCTGCATTTCAGCCTCCTCGTCAGAAGGATTTTTCAGCTGAAGGCAGCTTCTCCTCCTGCATAGCTACCACGAGTTTTGTCAGGTCAGACAACGCTAATGGCAGGGCATTAAGCAGGCCATAGGTTCCACCAGTGCTGCAGAGAGGCAGAGGTAAGTCTAAGTACTAAATTAAAGCTACCTTTAATCCTAACTTTCCAGACCTGTGCACTGACAGAGACAGTTGTTCCCACTGTTTGAGAGGCAGTCACCAAATTGCTGTCTTGCTTTAAGACGGTAGTTAAGTCTTCCACAGAGATGACACAAGAGAGAAATAGAGACAATATAACTCTAAAGTTGACCCCCAAACTTGTAGGAGTTCTACAATTTGGGGGCAAAAAACTTTAAAAATTAATAATAACCATGGTTATTATTTGTGTTTACACACAAACATTTTTCAACAACCACTTAAAAATACATTTCAGTACAAAGCAGGTTTGAGGAAGTTCTGTACAGGAAGATATAATGTATACAGTCACAACAACAAAAATATGGATGAAATATGGATATTTATGTGCTTTGTTAAACACAACAAAAATATTAAACAACTGCATTCTGCTTTTAAGGTACGAAGCCAATTTTAGTTAATATATATATACATCTTCAGGGTCAAGCAACTATCCCAATCAAATCAAGCAACTGGATTTCATTCCCAGCAAGGAGGGAAGAGGCAATTACCATTCTGTTCTGAAATAATTTTCCTTCTTAAGAAACAAGGTGACAACTTCCCCGCCTGCCCCCCGCCCCGCAATACAATGAATAAATCAGCAGGAAAAAAAAAGATGACTCTTTTTTCATTCTAACAGAAAAAAGCTCACATGAAAAATCCAGTTTCTTGAAATCTGAATGGAAATCATGCCAACTATTTTCATTAAAATATAGTAACACTTACTCTCCTAGACTTCGGTCACAAAATGTAAATGCATTTCAGGAAGGAAAAAGAAATCAGTTATAGTAAAGGAAATTGCAGTGCAACAAGAATAGTATCAGTAGATTGTACAGTAAATTACATCAGGATTGTTTGGCATCTCACTGATTAATTGATGTTTTAAGAAACTTCAAAAATAATTATATTACTTCTTATGCTCTGCTAGTAAGGGCTTATATCTAAACCTAAAAATTTATGTATAATGAATGTAATATAAAACACTGCATTTGTGTTTAAACGTATATCTAGCCATTTGTTAGAGCTAGGCAGAATGGCATAACCTGTACAGGACACTGAAAGCAAGACGAACTAAACAACTTCATTATAATCCCTCTTGGAAAGAGCATCAGAAAGATTAATTTATCACTTGCTTGTGTCCCAGCAGCCACACAAAGGAGCAAACCATTTTAAACAAATATAGACCTGACGTTTCAGGTTTGATTATAAAAAAGATGCTTGCTACTGAATCAGAGCTTGCAACATATAATTGCTCCAGTAAATTTTGAATCTAATGGCAATCACAGGTGAAGCTCAAAAAATACTATTTTGCCAGACGTCTGAACAGACCTAACCCTTGCAACACCTTTGAAAACTGGTGTCTTACTGTAGAATATCAAACTTCATTGCCATTTTTGCAATGATGATTGAAGTGTTTTAGGATTTGGAATTATTTTAATTTTACATAATATCTGACAAGATTTCAAGATGTACCTCTGTACCGACTGTGTCTTTCTGATTTTGTCAAAGTTCTTCCACTCTCACTATGAGCTACAAAGAACCTAGTGTTTACAGTGAGTTCACAGCAATATTAGAAATGGTAACAAAAGAAAGCTTATTTCACAGTAAATCCTGCATGTATTTTTAGTAAGGATTCCTTAAAAAAATTCTCAAAACTTTGTTTGAAGCATACAATATGAATGTCAAAGTAAAAATGAACATATTAACCAAAAGAGATTTATATGGCTAGTGAAAGTTCATGTAATTCTATTTCGAAAAGTAACATTACATGGGAATCTATCACAATGGGTATTCCAAAGTTAAAACACCTTATATGCTCACCTCTTTCTGATCAACCTGGAGTGCTGATTTTAAAATATCTCTAAGCTGTGTTAGTTGTCTTCTTTCCTCATCTTGTGCTTGTTTTATCTTAAATGAAGAACAACATCAGTAACACGGAAGTATTAGTTCTTTTCAACACAGTTCTTCAGAATTTGTTATTTAATGGGTTCACTTTTCTGACAAATATTGAGCAAGAATGAAAACAATAAAAATAAAAGTTATTTCCTTCATATTTTCAAGAGACTTGATAAAAGCTAGAATGTTGCTGGGTTGAGACCACTGCCTTTGACACTACTTCACATTGTTCAAGTTTTCTTGCGTTTGAAACCATGTGGTTTTACACTTCAGTTTTTTAGATACAACTTTTTAGAGAAAAACTTGCTTTGCTACAGTTTTAAACAGCAGGGTCCTTGACTGAAACTAAGGTTTCTGGACACAATACTTAAATAAAATATTGCTCTGATTACTCAATCAGAAACAATTACAGTTCTACTACTCACTGTATAAAGATCTGTCGAGAGCATCTCGATTGAAGGCTTGAGACTTTCTACTGCTTTTAATCCATCCTGAAAGAAACTTTAAAAGAAAAACAAAAAATTCATCATTAATCTTTGTTCTGTATTTTCTGTTAAAAAATGGTAAAAAATGTTTGAAAAGACAGATATGCATAGTAATATGCCATGCCAAAAACTTCTTTAGAATCTGGGGGATTTTTTTAGGCATCTTGGACAAATCCACTTCTATATTTCCCTCTTAGTTCGTTCTAATATGCAAATCCCCAGGAAGATTCAGAACTACTACAATCAATTGCCACAGGTTTTCTTCATTCTCAACTCATATATGAATTCTCATTCATAGCTTTTTGAAGCTTTTTTGAAAAATGTAGCTTTTGAAGGCTCAGAACAAGCAAATTTAATTTCTAGAATAAAGAAGTTCCACTATATATAAAATCATAGTGACTTTTGGAGCACAATAATGTCACGTCTAATGGAAGCTTCTCACAAAAGGAATAGTATTTGTTTCCAGCATTACTTCTTATTTCTGGCCTACGTGCTGCCTCAGTATGCTAAATTATATGTATTTGTGTGTTGGAAGAGTTGTTTTTTTATAGTGACTGTTTCAGCTCTTAAAAAAAAAAAAAACACATTTTTTAAAATAAATTTTAAAGAAACCACAACTACATTATACTAAAAAATCTGCTTCACCATTTGCAGTTTAAGTACTTTCAGCCTTGGAAGCAGACACGAAAGTGACAACACAAGACAATGCTCGTGTTGTGGAAATTCTATGAAATTAAAAGACAAGATGAATGACAAACTATAAGTGAGAAGGATTTTACAGCAAGGTAGTAATATAGGGAAAGAAATACAGATTCAAACTGTGTTTTTTTTTTTTAAGATAAAAACATACTGATGTGAACAGATTGATAGGAGCCCTTCTTAGTTTTCAACTTCTACTTTTAACTATAGTTATAAAATTGAGCTGCAAAACTGCAGTAAGTCCATCAGTTATGGAAAGACCAGAAAGACTAGTCAGTCTTGCTATATTCCAGGCACAGTTACAATGTGCCAGATTATTGTGTGGCATTTCTCTGGCACAGGCAGTTATATGATACGGGACTAACTCGACCTCGTAAGTTTCAGAATATAGTAAGAAAAGAAGTGGCTGATCTAGTGTATCAAAACAATTTGTCAAAATAAGTTAATGAGAATGGTTATTTGGTGTTATAATGGTGTCAAAAGTTGAAAACAAAACATTGCTCCAACTATTGTATAAGAGTAAAAAAAGCTGGAACGTACTTGCACTGTGCATGAAAATACTTGATCAAGTTCTGAAGCAAGTCCACTCCTTTTTTAATCTTGATTTCATTGACTTTCAGCAGGTACTGTTAAAAAGAGAAATCCACAAAAGATATTAAAGATTACAATTACTGCTACAGCACTTTATAAAATGTTATTTACAACTCTATTTAGCAAGCTTTATCAGCTGCAGATTTAGTGGACCTACAAAAGAACATGTCAAACCGTGGCTTCGAGCACTATTCGGTCACTCAAGAGCAATTGTTGTCATTGATGCTTTCTGATACCCTATGGGGATACTTGGCTATGATTAATTCAAATTACTACTGCCTTATTCATGACCCCTGGCAGAAGCCTGTGTTACAGGAAGCTTAAAAGGGTTCCCGCAGTGAATTTAGGAACCAACTTTGAAATTTAGCAGCCAATCTAGAAACCTGTCTCACCAGTGCTTAAGTCCGTAAACAGATAGATGTCATTAAGGTAGAAAATAATTTATTTTCTCCTAAGAAAAAAGTTAGAGATTATTTTAATAACTGATAATAGATTTTTTTAAATCTGACTTCTGATTTCATCATTTTCTCCATCAATTTCTTCCAGATATTAGTGATAATGGTAAATAATAGCTTAGGAAGAGCTTAAAAAAAAATCCTCCTATGGAGCCTCAAATAAGTGCAATTAGTGTCCCTTAGCATCAAGCACAAATGAATTCCATGGTAACTGACAGTTCCTCCCTGAATGGCTTAGCATAGAGGATGGCAGCCACCTAAACCAATAGATGTTTACCCAAATATTAACAGGAGTCCTTAACTATCCATTAAATGAGGACAATGTTTAATCCCTGCTTAGATACCGACCTACACTCAAAGGGGTAAATGTCTTAACAATGCTCCAATGCATCTAGTTTCCACTTCTCCAGCTGGTATCTTTAAAACTACTAAAATAGAGCAGTGTCCAAGTGCCAACTTTCAATGTCACAGTTTTTTGTGCTGGTTCAGGTAAAGTAATGAGTGACTAGCCCAATGGTAGATGTCTGAACTAGAAAACATTTTGTTGGAAGAACCACCTCTCTAATTTCTGTTAAATTAAAAATTGAATTCAAGGAAGCTGTTATTAAACTCACTTTATAGAGAACTACCCTACATTTATTACAGATCTTCAATATACTTCACCTCTGGTTTAAGAACACAAATAAAACAAAAACTCCTTTTATGACTATTCAGGAGGTATCCCAAAAAAATACAGTGATTCTTCATGTATTCTACATTAAAAGTAATTACATAAATTTTCACAGATTCCACCCAGCATCATATCATTGTTGCAAACAACTGAAGCACACTCCTTCACTGTGACAAAGGAAGACAGAAGCATCTGTTTCTGGTTATTTCTTAGGAAGGATACAGATGGGTAATTATTTGGCAACATCCCTAAATACACTGGAAACTCAAATCCCCTCATCCATTTTGAATACCTTAGTCTAACTCCATATACAAGTATGAATTTATTAAGTATCAGCACCTGCAGTTACCAAAGCTGACAGAGCACCTGTTGTTAAGCTATGTTGGCATATTGGTCAAATTAGCCCCAATTATCATATTGGAAATAAAAGAAAACACCCACGGTGTATTTTTTTGTTAAAGCATAAAAAGAATGATCACAGTCATTTGGATCCTCAATTTGGAAATGCAACCGGAGACTGTTATGCCTTAGAATCCAAACAAAAAACAAAGAGATCATCAGATGTAAAATACTGCAAAATCACAAGCAATTTAAAGCAGCAACACTCTGAAACATCTTGAAAGATATTCAGATGCCATCCTTAGCATTTTTTCCCCAACAGGAGCCCAGCAGTGTGCTAGATTGAGGTTTTTCTTGCCATAATACTTCAACAGCTGGAAGTGCAGATAACAATGTAGAGAATGATCTGGAGTTTAAAACACCTAGGCCTGAAGGAGTAGTGCAAAGGCTCATTTATTACCATCTATTACCAAAGGCTATTTATTGCTCATCTGCACTGAGTATCGCATTCTTTAGTCTAAAATTATTGTCTAAGTGAAATTGAAAAGATCAGGACATTAGCATAGAAAATTGTATGTTGACAATTTGGGTGCACTAACAACTCTGTACTTTCCTTAACACCGCAGCCGCTTTTCAAAAATTTCCCTGTGAAATTTTACTAGGACAATATGAACGCCATATCGAATCTTACCTCACACATCTGTAACTGGAAAAAACGTCTTTCTTTTTCCATCTCTTCTGCAATTTCAGCTCCACTTATTTCTGTACGGATCATCCCATGCAGCTTAGCATGCTCTTTTTTCTCCTTCTCTATTTTTGTACTATAAGGCAAAGAACCAGTCAATGAAGTGAGAAATCCAAAGCCTCTCAGCAAATCTGATTATTCATAAAGTCTACTGACAGATGCAGAGCCAAACTCTCACAGTTTTGCATATGACTTGCTTCCAGATGCTATTTCACTTGAAATTTGAAGATGACTAAAAACGTACTATGACACACAGTAGCAGAAAACTAATTCAATCACCTGGTAAAATAATTTCCTTACAGATACTATCAACGAAGATACTGAATGGGAGGAAGATACTACATTCTTGCGCTGAAGAAAAACAAATCTAGGAACAAAACAATCCTCCCACTATTTTTTTTTATTGAAGTTAACACATTATCCCACCTGACCAAACACTGGCTAACAAAGTTTAATTATGTCACCAGATTTATTAAGTCTTGCCTGTCAGCAAGTCATCTTCTATATATACAGGGTGTTCCTAAGCCAGAATCACAGTTGCCATCTCTACTTGCGCTGAGCCAGTTGGCACTGGGAATGCTGGCCAGCCAGCTGCAGCGCTGACTTCAAAGGCTGCTAGACCAGCTGTCCTTGTTCCCTCAAAGTTTCCAGGAATGTTTTCCAAGAGTTCTGAATGAAACAGGTTCTCCTGCAGAATATAAATGAATAACCAAAGCCTACCATGCAGTGTATCTCCCCTGCACACTGCCATGCAATTGTCTGAGGTATTTTTCATGTTAGTCCTAAAAGGAGTAGTGTAATTATATTATGCAAATAACAGGCTTTATATGAAATAAGATGCTAATAAAAGAAAATAGATGAGGGTGTCTCTGAGTGTTTACTTTATGGAGAAAGCTCTCTAATTTGTCATTTGTACATCCTAGAAGCAAAAAGTTGCTACAAGAACTTCTGAAGGCAATCAGATACTGCTCTGGAACAAGAGGAAACATTAGGAATGGAATACAGGAAGCAGAGCAAGAGGAGCAGAGGAGACACTGTGTTGTACCTCCTCACGGGCAGTTAAGTGTCTCTTGGCTACCTCTTGGAAGAAGTGAAGCAGCTCAAGTGCTCTCTTAATCTGATATTATCTTTCCCCTAACAGCACATGGGAAAACATCTTGCATTTTGTGAGCACTTCCAGCCAACAGTCTCTTCTGCACTCGTTCACCTCAAGGAGGAGGAGGTGTCTACTCTTACACCTTGAGCAGCAAAGGGGAAAACACCTTCCAGAATGCTCTCTTGTTTCCATAAGAGAGAATCCAAAAGCCTCTATATCCTCCTTCTCTCAGACCCACCTACGCCGTTTTGCAGACCCAGGGGTTAGAGACTAAACAAAAGAATTAACCAGACATGAGCTGTGAACCAAGCTATAACAACATAAAAAGATTCACAAAGAATAGAAAATATGTAGCTCTCTTTTGAGAGAATTTATATAGACTTAATAGTACTTTAAAAACCTCAAACCAAAGGTCCACGATGGGTTAGTTTCCATGTTAATCAAACAAGGGTCCACAAGGCCACAGAATTCACTGAAATGTGGATCAAGGCTAAGAGCTATCAACTACTAATATTTTTATTGTTTATAGAAAAAAATACTTGAGAATAGTATGCCATAACTATCTCTAAAATTGGAGGAGCTGATTAACTTGTCATTAGGTGTCTCTAAATGCTAGTTAAACCAAAAGATAACTCACACTGTCAGCCAAAGAATAGGACAATTTCTGAAATAGAATGATAAATACAATATTAAATAGGTGTTGTTTCCAGATACTGAGTTCATTAAAAAAAAAAAAAAAAAAAACCCTCAGAGGGATGCAGCCTTTCTGCTCTTCATAGGGAACGTGTGTTCTCCCAGGTGTCAGGCAGTTAAAGAAAACCAAAGCACACACTGACGTGTACCCACTAATTAGAGAAATACAACATCCTCAAAGCAATTTGCTGGAGCTTCATTTACATTTTGTAGCAGCTGGAAATTTTGCTATGTAAAGGGAAAGCTGGATCTGGAAATAAACTCAGAGACAAGGCAGTGCCTAAAAGGCAGCAGTTCAGAAGCAGAGTGTTTTGCAACTGGTACTGTGGCTTCCAAAGTTTCAGAAATGCTTTCAAAGAAAAATCTCAGTGACAAGCACCAGAGGTTGGTGTTGCTGTATTTCAAGCTTGTATTTTCTTACTTGTATACTTCTTGTCTCTAAATATGCTCTCACCTTGGCAAGCCACAATTTATTCTTTTGTTTCACTACAGCAACAGGCTACCTCCTATCTCATCAGTACTATACGGCACTTGGTTTCTAGAGAAAAAAAGAGTCCATGTAAAGCAGTGTTCCATGCAAATCTTTGGAGTACCAGAATATGGTCATGTTTCCTATCAAATCAAAAGGGTCAAGTCAGGATCAGCAGCACATCGTGTCCACTATGACATTGAGCGGGGTGGTGTTCAGGTTCAGGAAGAGCAATTAAACAAAATTAATTACAAAATAAGAGAAAAAAATATTAAAAAAAGGCAAGGAAAAAAAATAAAGGAAGACAATGCTCAGTAAAGCTGCTAGTTTTGAAGCTCATGCAGCCCACACTGCAGATATAGACATTGCTGACTAAGATAAAAATCTAAGCACCCTTCAAGCCATTTACAATGCAGCTGCATGTGACTAATGTACGGTGAGATCAGATCTATGTAGTAGATAAGGAAAGTTGAAATATAGAATGAAGAATGATAACAAGAAGTAGGTTAGATATAAAACAGCCTTGTCCACTCAGTTTTCTCTGTATCAGTATTTTTACAGCTCCAATTTGAGAAGCAACAGGTCCTTACTGACTTTCAATGTACATTTTAATTTATATTTCAAAGCAGTCAGCCAGATTAATCAGGATCTGTATGTAACAAGTTAGGTAGACTGGGGTTAGGACCAGGAAGGCACAGATTTAAAGCAGGAAAGACTGTGAAAAAGAGAGTGTTTTCCATGGGCTATTCTATTTTGTTTGATAAAGCAGTATTATACATTTTCATTCCAGGTTTCATCCAGTCTTCCTTTTCCACGTGACTCTCCAAAATCAGCTTTAACCGACTAATTCTCCAGTGAAAGAGCTTATGACCCTTCATTTTCTACCTGTCAAAGCTGACAGTAGGTCACTACTCTCTCTCTCCTGCCATACAACTCCTGAAAAGAAAAAAAAATCTTCACCTTTCACTCATCATATACTGGGGCAGAGGAGAAGGAAGTAAAAGGAAAAATTGCCCAAATATTTCCAGTATTTCATTCCCAATGTCACCAGATTCATTCAAAGCTTTTTTTTTTTTTCTCATTTAAATCACAGACAATCTCTTTCAAACTAAAAATATTTAGTATGAAATCACAGGATCAAAGGAGTATATTAAGTTACATTGTTTGGCATTTCATTCTATGTCACTACTTTCAAGCTTATTTGACCTCTGTGTACTGTTATTGTACGTGCTCTAAAAAAAAAAAAAAAAAAAAAAAGGCTCAATTATCCAATGGCCTACTGATAGAGGTTAGAGCTCTGAGAAAGTAACTTGAAAAAAGTCTGCAAAAAAATCAGATATAATCTTTAAATATTGACTTATAATTTTTAAATATTGACTTAAAAATTATTTCACCAAATTGGGAGCATCACTGTTTAATCACATATCCATGTTGCTATCTTTACAGAAGAGCATACTAAGAATTTCATCGTTTTCCCTCACACATGGCCAACAGTTCAGAAATGAGTCCCTAAGGACACACTGCGAACAGCTGTTTTTTGGCACAGTGGTGTAGTGCACCTCCACCTAGTTCTTGGTTTTGTAATCCCATAAACTCAAACAACTCATTCTCCCACTTAAGTGTGAGCAACAGGTTTCACGTCACAACAAGCAGGGTGAAGAAAGAGAGAACCATCCTTCCCACCGAAAGATTGATAATTTTCAGGAAGTATTTAGTCTTCATTAAGCATCAGCATAACATGTATTAGCACAGGACATATGGAGATTATACAAATTCACAAGTCTAAAAATAAAAGGCATCTTTACCCAAAAAATATTTTTTTTTCTTTTCAGGAAAGACAGGTTTGGGTATAGAGTACTGATACTACTTAAACAGCACAAAAGCACATGTCACAAAAGCATTGCGTTAGTTAAAATCTTCAAATCTATACCTGAAAATGCTCATGACTGATGGTGAGGAAAGATGAATCATTCTATGATTCTCCAATTCTCAGGATATCCCTGTCTTTGAAGGAAGTGGTCTGGCAAACTGTTTCAGAACAGTCCCAAGTTAAAGAAAAAATGACCCAGCTTCTCTTTGTTACTTCAGGTGAGGTGATGCAAAGAAGTGTGGAAGGAAGGCCAAGGCACAGCTTCGTACACCAGCACTCTAGAAGAACAACGAACTGCTAATAGACCTCTCCTGTCAGAGCCCTGTGTAGATTTATAGGATATAAACAACCATTTATGGGGTACTGGCGACTAACACTGTGTTGTGAGGAAAATACCCTGAGGAGCTATGTATCTGCAGGAAGAAAAAGCTGCCAGAACAAATGGCAGCTATGGATGGTGGTTCAAGAGTCTAAGATTGGATCTCAACTTTACTATCCCAAATAACATTGGAGATGCACATATTTAAAACACACATGTAGAGCTCCAAGCAGCTCAGCAATTGCTACGGGAGAAAGGCAAAACACATGCAATCTTGGAATTAACTGAATTTCTTTTCAGACAAGTCCTGTTTGGATGTATTAAAACCTGAGAGACCATAACCAAATTGGAAGCAAGAGATGACATATTCAGGGAAACAGGCTGTATTTATTCCAGAGAATACACATCTCCAGAGACTATAAAAACGCCCCTTTGGTATTTGGTGCTTAGTGTCACAAATGACTAGGAAATGCAGTCAACAGGTATGGTTTATGCAAACATATATGCTAACAAAGAGCAGACTGGAAGACTTGAGTTGTTTATTAACCCAAGCAAAAAAGAAAAGAGAGGGGAAAAAGACAAAGATTGACATATTAGAAGAGATATCACTGGAAAAGATAGGTAACTAAGCACACCTACCTGGGAATGCATACAGTGTGAGCATGCAGGCAGCTAAGGTAACAGAGGAGGGAAGGCAATGGGATCACCAAACAAGGCAGGCAGAAGAGTCACAAGGAAATACCAGTCTCCTCTTTGCAGACTGCATTGAAAAAGAACATGTCCTAACTGCCAGATTTAAACCACAATATGTAATTTGTATCTTTTTGGAGGGGAAGGAGGGGCATGGAGAGTAGAAAGTCCTTTGTATCAAGTAATTTGCCTCTACCTGGTATTCTGATTACACCAAGCCTGGCACAGAAGATCCTTTGGTCTTAATCAAAGTGAAGGAGTCTAACAGGCTAGACAAAAAGCTTTAAACTCTAGAATACTGGTGTGGAGCTTTCATCTATCTGTTTGGAAAGACTAGAGCACACAGCAAATATCACAGGCCACTCCCTAGAAATATTACAAAAAAAGAAGGAATTTCTTGATGAATTTCTGTTGCTTTTACTTTTTACATACTGAGAAATAAGTGGTTTACAAGTAAGCACTGCCAAGGAGATGTGCTTCATTCATTAAACAAACCTACACAGACGAGAAAGGTAACATGAAAGCAGTACCTCCTTACAATGCAAAAAGCAACCTGTCCTGTTGGGAAACTAAGTTAGAAAAGCATTTTTTTTAAAAAAAGAATTGCTTGAAAGGAGAAAAAAACGCATGATCTGATGTAAGCAGCATTGGATTCAGTCCCACAGAGAGAAAAAAAGCAAAACCACTCATTTTCATGTGCTGAATGAGACAACTCTTCCAGTTGCCTGCTGCTCTTAAGATCAGGTGAACATCCCAAAATAAACAGATTCAAATATATTTCTCTTAGCATTTTTACTTCTCATACGTTTAGGCAAGTTTAAAAAAATAAATATTTGGGGAGTATCTGTCTCTGAAACAGACTACCTGCTATGACCAAACTCAGGATCTATATTACCCCAACCAACTAATCCTGATGAATATTTCATCAAAACTCCAAAAGCTTCAGAGAACTCAGTTGGAAAGGAGTGTGCTTGGTTTATGCCCCAGAAGAGTCCTGCAAATGTATTTATTTTAAATCCTCCACAATGCAATGCGTTCTACATAAACAAAGAGGCTTTCACATACAGTAACCCAGCACAAGAGACAACAGTACTAAATTATAGTCCTGTTCTTTATGGCCTGTCCTCAGAGATTAGCTACTGGCATCAAGACTTAGAATCCCTAATTACTTCAACAGGTGATACCTGGCATGACACCAAACAGGGCTGCTCACTGGCATGAAGAACATTAAACACTGCAGACAAAGAACATTAAACATTGCAGAGAATCATTAGGCCTTTGTGCTACTAATTTAAAAAATGGTGCTAGATTCTTAGGCTGCCTAGTTAGCTGAGGATCTGTAAGTTCTTTATGCTAAATAGTGTCATATCATATAATTGGTCTGGACATGTATCATCAGAAATGGCCTGATATGCAATGATCTCAGAAGATGAAAGATGTCACAAAACTTAACTGATTGTCACAATCCTCGTAATACTGGAATAAAGAATGAAAGCCGCTAATCACGAGGATGATCAGGGGCCTGGAACATCTGTCCTATGAGGAAAGGCTGAGGGAGCTGGGCCTGTTCAGCCTGGAGAAGAGGAGGCTGAGAGAGGACCTGATCAGTGTCTATAAATACCCTAAAGGACTTAAGGGAAGGAGTGAGGAGGATGGGGCCGGCCTCTTTTCATTGGTGGCCACTGATAGAACGAGAGGAAATGGCCACAAACTTAAGCACCAAAAGTTCCACAGGAACTTAAGGAAGAACTTCTTGACAGTGAGGGTGACAGAGCACTGGAACAGGCTGCCCAGAGAGGTTGTGGAGTCTCCTTCTCTGGAGATCTTCAAGACCCGCTTGGATGCAGTCCTGTGCCACGTGCTCTAGGTGACCCTGTGTGGGCAGAGGGGTTGGACTAGATGACCTCTAGAGGTCCCTTCCAACCTTAGGCATTCTGTGATTCTATGATTCTATGAATTAAATTCTATTTCTGAGACTACTGACTGTGTTGAGACACCTGATTAGTTTTCATCTGCAGAGTTTTATATCCAACTACATGAATAAGTCAGCAGTTTGGCACCTATGATCAAGCACAATTCATTTTGGTACCTCATAAGTCTCCCAGTGATATAATGCACTGGTATGTTTCTTGAGTTTTTTTTTTTTTTTTAAATCATTAAACAGGCATGTTCACACAAGCCTCTTATTCTAAGTTGGGCCAGAAGCACAACATGAGACATGGTTGACAAGAATTTTATATATATATATATATATATATATATATATGTATATCACTTCTAGTAAAAAATACATCATGAGAAAGCATCCAATCCTAGCATAAAATGGAGAAAACATTTGTATCTTTAAACAGAAGGCAAATTATTATGCATGATTCACAAAGGTTTTTGCNTATGTTCACACAAGCCTCTTATATATCACATTATGCATGATTCACAAAGGTTTTTGCTGATGAATTGTTTTGGACTTGCAAGCAATTTTGGGACCATATCCCTGAACAGATTTGCACCCAACGGCCTTACCATCACATTGCTATGTGCAAAAGCCTCAGCATAGTCTGATAAAACTGCACTAGAAGCAGAGCTTTACGGAGTTATTACAGGTGTTCTAGGCTAGCAAACCTAAAACTAAATCTTGACTTGCATACTCCTGATAAGTGCTTGTTAAGGCTCTTGAAAACACTGAGGCATAGTGTATATAATTTCTTCTGTGTTCTCTCAACTGAAGGAGCTTGCCTTTGTTTATTAAACTAGTTAATTACAATGAAATAGTCCCTGAAGGACAGAAGTAAAAAGAAAACAAAAAACAACAACAAAAAGTGCAAAGGACATCAAGAACATTCCATGTTGCTGCATTTTTGGTAGCTAAGGACTAAAACAAAGAGTGGAGAGCTTCAGTTATCCATCACTTTCCCATGAAAGTAGAGGAAGACAGAGAAGCAAGTGCATTTTTCACAAAGATTAGTCTCTAGAAAGACATCAATACTACAGAGTAGCAATATAGAAGCTTTTAAGAATTAAAAATATTTATTTCCAGTTAAGGCACAACTTCCTCAACTGAAATGGAAGAATAAGGTGATTCTGCTCACTGCTTGGAAGTTCATTAACCAAAAAGATCTACCAGATATACTAACTGTCATTGCCATGGCACAAAAACGGCCAATTACTTGTGAAATAAGTCATATATTATGGAATACAAAATTTGAAACGAGTATGTGCAACCACTTGTATTTTACACAGCTCTGATTTCAAAATAAATAAATTAGATAAAAATAAAATAAACAAAAAATAACTCTTCATCTCAGGCAGAAACTCCCTTAATATTAAATAATTACCATCTCCAAATTTCAAATTATACTTTCCTTTTAAATAAATATTAAAAAGATACATACACTTTTGTTTCATAGTCCTTCCAAGCTTTATCAAAGGGCTTTTTCAGGTCCTGTCAGGACAGAAAAAAAATAGTCACTGAGAAGAACAGTAGCTCTCAAGACTAGGGCGCACCTCAGTCATCTGCAGTGCCTGACAAAACAACTTGTTCAAGAACAGCTCACCCAACAACTGTCTAAAAGCACTCTTGCACACAGAAAAAGCAATCTTACAAATAGAAGTAATAAACTCTTATTTTGAAAAGCATTTCTAGGATTGCACAGCTCCGTTTCACTGTTGTGTGTCACACAGTATAATCATGTGTTTATACAAAGTATACACTGTGCAGTTAATAAAATCATCTGATTTTCCTCATTCCTGCTCTTGAAAACCTCTGTCCCGAGGCTGTGGTATAACCTCGGGTAAGGAATTGATCCATCCCACTGTAGTTAAAGAAATCAGCTATTTACCAAAAGGAATCAGCTACTACTTCTTTTACAGGCCTAAAGGGAACTGCAGAGGTCCTTACGTCTGAATGACTTATGTCGACTTATTTGCCAAATTCTTTTTGTTTTGCTTTCGGAAGAAAAAGATTGATAAAAAAATTTAAATTAATTCTAAAATTATTTCACTGATGCATGTGCAGCAGTAGAAATTTTGCTGAAGTTGAAGAGAACAACCACAAAAGATCTTGTTAACTGGCAGAAGGTAGAAAAACTTTTCAACTACATCTCAGGAACCATTTACCACATGTCAGCTGGCTCATTCAGCTTCACGACTAAGCTGAATAAGGCAGCACTTGATTATCTGTTCTACTCAGGAACCACACAGGGCAACATTTTATTGTAATGAGTGCATTTATTTTGACATAGAAAAAAAGACTAAGAGGAGTGAAACATGGTGAGCAACGGAAAGATAAAAAGTGGCCAGGCCTATCTTGTTAATAAGCTCTTCATTTTCCAGGAACTTATTCAGACCATTTATTTTTAGTTCATTTTAGTTTGTTAGTCTGCATTTCTTCTTCCTTCAGTGTCTTAGAACAATAGCTTCCAGTTGTTTCCTGTTTGTTCCATACTAAGCAAATGCAAACCAGTAAGGACCGTTTGTTGGCTATAGGTTTTGAAATTTATTATAAACATATTATCATCTTTGTTCTATGTTGTTATTATTTGGAACAGGAAATATTGTTAGGGCCCACACACATTTCAACATTGTGAAGAAAATTCCTATACTTACTGAGTCTAGTGGGTCCTTCCTAATAATCTTCCTAATAATCTTGAGTTTCCTCTCAAGTTTAGAGTTCTATATAAATATAATAATCTTTTAAATAAAATGAAGCAGTAATCTCCCTAAACTAGTAAATGTTTATAAAATTATCAATTCTTAAACCTTTTTCCTTGAATATGTTTTACACCTCAGCATTACTTTTTAACTTTCCAAGTGTTTTGTATAAACAGCCAAAAATATCCTGTATTTAAAACCACAAAGAGTCACTGAGGGTGACTCAGTACCCACACACAGAACTTTCTTGATCCTCAAGCTAAATTATTACTTTACTATACAATGCTTTCCCTCAAATAAAATACATTAGCTAAATGCATTTATAGCACCAACAATAATTTTATATAAAAAAGAAGATAATCATACCCCTTTTACTCCTTTCAGATCTCCTTTCAGCAAACTGTCCAATGGAAAAGTGATTATGTTGTTCATATTTTGAATCTATGACAAAAATGGATCAAAAATTAAATTGCTAATAAAATTATTTTATATTATAAAATTACTAAAATGTGAGTACATTTTAATGAAGAACAAGCAGGCAGTCGCAATTCACAAATTTCAAAAAGTTTCAGAACTATATTATTTTCCTAATAGTGCTTTATGAATATATTTCTCAGTAGAGCCTGTAATCAAAGACAGAGGTAATATGAGCTAATTAAGCTTACTCAGGAAACATTTTAAGCCATACCAGCAGGAAACCAGCCGAATTATTGATGCTATCTCATTCCAACTGTGACTGCAAAGTAAGGTTGTTAATTTTTACATGGCCTAATTTCACTCTGTTTAAATTATATGAAAAACAATGATATCATTTGTCTGTATTTATATATTTAAGTTCCATTAACATATTTTAATTTCATCTTGTTTATTTTCCTGTCTTTTCAGACCTTTCTGATAAAACCTGTCCGTGGTTCTCACTATAGAGCATCTTACTCTGATAGAAGCTCTATTTATAATTACTGGGGGGTACTAATTGAATAAATTACAGTCCACTATAAAGAGGAAGATCTCTGGCTACTGAAAAGCTAGATAGAGGCCAAACTGTTTGGGTATTTTGCACATGTTAGAAAGAAATATATCTGTTTTCATTTATCTTTCCATACAAACTTTGAAATAAGTATTTTATTACATCCTGGAATTTAAGAGTTAGCAAGTAATCTGAGAAGAAAGCAAGTTTCATTCAAGAGAAGAAAAAAGTAAAATAATCATAGTTCTAGACTGAGGATCAGTACCATAATATTTTGATAAGGAAGGTGACTGAAGAAAGACAGTAGGAATAAGACACGAAGCAGCAGGTACCAGCAACTGAAAGGCTCCCTTTTCACCCTTTATGGTTTGGGCCACGTTTCTTGGTAGAGTTTAAACTACTACAATCCAAAGAGATTGCATTGGAGAGCAATAAACAATGTAGGAGAAGGGGTAGAAAACACAAACAATCTGTTCTATTAAACCATTACCACAACTCATGCTTCCTCTCCTACCCTCCTCAAAAAACTGCCCTAAAATCAAGCAAGTTATGTTTGTTTTTAAAATAATGGCCATAAAAACTGAATGAGCAACATCTTGATCTTGCATATATAAGAGGTAGGTGGAAAGGTGTACAGAACAAAAGACTGGGGTAAAATAGAACAATTTCAGAAAAAGACAGATGAAAACATAACATGCTCCCACACCTACAGCCATGCACAGCTAACGAGAGATGGTATGCAAGAGAAAAAGGAGAAGCCGGAAAGTTTTAAGATGACAAACTAAACAAGGTTTCCACTCTGCTTCACTATTGTTATTAAAAGGGCTAACCTGAAGATTAATGTTTCATAGCCTCAGTTTAATTATTGTTCATATTCAGCTGATTTGGCACAAACTGAGACTAAGCCATTTCTTAAGAGCAGATTGGAAAGAACTTTATTAAGGAAGAAAAGGAAGAAAAAAAGCAAATGGCAGCACCTTTAACTACCAACACAGACATATTTATTTAAATATCAACCAGCTCTCAAAACAGTTCTGCATATTTCCTAAAATTTCAAGGCATTGCACCTAAACACGTGCTCCTAGGTGCAATTAGTTAACCTTGAAGAGACTTTGAAAAAAGATTAGAGCTAAAAGTAGGTTATTTTCAAAAGCATGGAGAACGATTACCTATTAAAATTAATTCCTTCTTGTGTCACTACCTGCATATTCTTTTAAATCTACTATATTCTCCATGCTCCTACCTTACTTGTAACAAATACAAACATATATAATGCATGAACTTGTCATTATTAACCTAGTTAGACCAAGCATGCTTGCTCATATCTATAAATCAGCAAGTAGGATAAAAAAAAAAAAATCCTTACATTTTTCTTCCTCTTTTTTTTGACAGACTTAAGCTAAACTATCTAAAAATATAAACTCACTTTTGGCACAAGAAGCAGCATTGCTACGTTGTTGTTCCTACTCCATGCGTGCACCAAGAGCTAAAATGTATACAACTAAATCAGATGCCTCTACATTTTGACTATTTCATGCTTAAAAACATTAGAGACAGACATGCACAAAGGTGCAGGAATGCTTCTGAGGAATTAAAGGCATCCTGTGGCAGAGGAATATGGGCAACTTCCACATGTTTAGGAAGAAAAACATCATTTGACCTGGATTCCACTTCCAACACTGCTGCTTTGGCAGGCTTAAGGCTTCCTCTGATAGCTTCCAACAAGGTAAGATGACAGAGACAGGATAATAAATTAAAACATCACACGTTGGAGACGACTCAAACGTGGAGAAAAAGAGTGTCAGGAGGGAGAATGTAAAAATAAGCAGATGCTCAGCTGCCAGACAAGACAGTAGAGGCTACAACCAAGGCAGCATTTGCAAAGGAGAGAGAAGATTTCAAATAGTTTAAGTGCATATGGTCAAATGTTGATATTCTTGGTTTGCTAACCTTCCCATCTATTTTAGTAGCCCTTTTTCAGAACAGTTTGGAATACTGATGCCCGCAGTAAAATACTTTGTACTGGCATTCACACACAAACAGTGTATGGTAGGACACCTGAGGTATTAGCAAATTCTGCATGCTTGTCATGCCACATGCTGCAGGTGGGGGCTTTGCGATCAGAAAAAACACAATGGGACACTGCTTCCTCAACAAGCACCAAATGGCAGGAAAAGCATTTTTAATGTATTCTTTAAAGAACTTAAGTTACCCAAGCCCATCTCCCTTGCAAATGGAGAATTCCCCATTGCACATTTTCTAAGATGGGTTAAAACATCTAAGGGATTGATTTCCATTGCCGTCTCTGGGACTTTTCATCTAATTTTTTTTTCCACAGTTAGATTCCATTTATATGGGATTTATTACAATCATGTAGTTACCTTTGAGCCAAACCATACACCTCCATTTCTTTTAAGCTTTCTTCATAAATCAACCTATTTGAGTTGCTCTCCTCTGAATTTCCTCCAGTTGGATCAGTATCTTTTTGGCAAACAAATAACCGTAACGTTCCAGACGGAGCTGAACTTGTGCTGTCTAAGAAGGAATTACTACATCTTGCTTTTCCTAGCACCTCAGAAAAGCAAACAACAAAAGTCTGGCTGCAATTATTGCACCTTCATATCTCACTGCAAGAATAAGCTTTAGTATCTCATTGCCAATATCCAGTTTCATCCCTACATTAAATTTTACATTTCTTCCTGATTACTTGAATCTCTTAGGATCTTTTGGATGTTTTAGGACCTAAAGATAATTTTGTTAAAAGGTTGAAAAGCAAGGTCGGTCCTTACATTTATATTCTTTTGTTGACTTCTCTCCCTGTCTTAAAATATTGCTCTGTACAATATTTTAATACTTCATTCTGTACAATCCTCTTTCTAAAATTTAAGATGTATCTTTAAAAAGACATAACTAAGTCAACCAGCATCTACATTTTTTTCAGTATTAAGCGAATCTTTCCCCATAAATATCCATAAAAACAGAGGCCACAAAACTTAAATCATAAAACTTCACATCTGAGACTCCAAACTCAGACAGACATATATATTTACACAAACATATTAGTATCTTATCGTAAGCATTTAAATAGGGTTGTTCTAAACAACTTTTGTTGTTTATGAAGGTCCTAGTCTGAGAACTGAGTCTGGAGAGAAAATTCTGGGCAGAAAATTTTGTGAGTTCAATTACAAGAACAAAAAATATTATTGTGTTATCTTTTGAACAAGTCTCTTTTTACATTTAAGAAAAGTGAAGTAAAGCAGAACATATGGTTAGAAAATTAAAAGATTTCTTCTGGCTAAAAAATCCAAGAATTATTAACAGAGTATCTTCTCACATGGAGTATCTTCCTCCAAGCCCTCAGATTCTAGTAGATTATCATCACTATTTAAATAAATGAAAAAGATAAGAATATGTAGAAGAATGCCAGCTAAAGAAAGTGGAATGTGTTAAACAGCTACTTCATTTTCACAAATCAAGTTTCTTTTTAGGCAGTACTAACACAGATGACAGTGAATTACAGATTTTGTTTCTTCTCTGCAGAGCAGTCTAAGATTAGGACTTAAAAGAAAGAATATTTGAAGTGCAAACGTGTGCTGAGCATTTCCTGTCCTAATATTTCTTACATTAAGACCCCTTTATCACTTAGCATTGAATCTGTTAGGAAGACAGAGTATTTAAAATCATAAGCAAGTGACATATCAACTACCTGGGAATTTATTTCTCCTCTTGAATAGGTGCTTTAAAAATCATTTCAAATTTGAAGAATCTGAGTTTTTCAGAATTTTAGTTTTACATTGGGCTAGTTACACTATTTAAAAGTGCACATATAAAAGTGCAAGAAAAAAAAAACACATATAAAAACCCAAGCAGCTCTAAGACTTGAACTTTAACTTGAAGAGTTTATATATAGTTGAAAAATTGGACTCCAACAAAAGGAAATATTTAAAAACTCTGATGCCTTGGTAAGCCCATGAAAAGATCAGAGGCTTCAGGAAACCCTTAGTATACTAGAGAAAAAAAAATATTTAAAACTCTGTTGAAGTAAAACAACTTTATAGTGGCTTTTACCTTACTGAAGGAAAGATTAAGAAAAAGCACTTTAGAACTACAGCTCTGAATGCCACCTAAGCCAAACAATGACAGAACATATCAGCTTCTAGAAACAAAAATCAAAATACATGGTAAAGCAACAGCTGACAGTAGTCCTAAAGCTTTGCCAGTGTTAATAGCTTTGGCATCTCTTCCAGTCTGAACACATCCTCTCACATCCCTGAGCATTCCCCACTCATTTCAGCTAAAATCTCATTAAATTTGTGGAAATTAAGTGCCCTATGCAACTAAGGGATAGATCTAGTTTATAAAGAGCATCTTTCAGAATGGATTCCAACAACAGCATGTTTGTACTGTCCCTGCCTACACTTCACATGAAGCTATAGCAGAGAACATGCTTTGGTTGTGAAGAAAGACTGGAAGAGAAGGATGTTTGTACACTGCCAACAGACTTAAAGCATTTAGAGTAGTGTATTTCACATCATAAGAATACATGGGATTTGCTTTATATAAAACTATGATCATAACAGGAAGAAATCCAGAATTATTTCCAACTATGGTGTAGTACATTTTACCCTAGGCAACTCCCTTGTAATCTCGTAAAAAATGAGACTTCAAATCAGCAAACATTTAAGCAGATTTGCAAAGTGAACAGAGTTACAATCCTTTTTTTCCCCCCCATTAGTATTTATTTCTAATAGGTAAAATTAAATAAAACCATAATTTGATTTAGTAATTCTGATACACATAAAAATCTTACTTATGAATATTATTTTCAAGCAAAACAAACACTTACATTTTTAAATATACTTCTTTTTAGACAAAATTATTTTCCTGAAACAGACACCAAATCCAGTGAGTATTAGCTTCTTCTATTTCTTCACTTTTCCCTTGCTAATCAACAGAATACAAAAAACTTCACATCTCAGCAATATTAAGTAAAAGCAGAACTTTGTAAGACCTTTTCACTTGCCAGCTAGTATTCAAGAAGAAAGGCGTCTTTGCTATTGAAACACACACACAGAAAAAGATCACATTCATGTCCATATGAAATTATTTTACACTTCAAAAATAGAGAAAACCAGAACCACAACCTGCAAAACATGGAAGACAGCTACTATCATGACATACTCATTTCTTATATATATGTATATATACACACATATATAAAATGAATGTCACTGTGACAGTGAGAAGGCAGCAAAAAGATTTAGAAATATTTCTTTGAGAAGACGCACAAAAAACTGCCATGGGTAAGACAAAAATAAAGAGCTTTACATAAAGAGATACAACTGATGAAACATGATTCTTGCTAGTCTAACTGGTCCATGCACATCACACTTCCTACAGACAAGTACTTTGTCTTTGTTTTCCTATTTGTGGAAGAAAGTTACTCTTTTCAGAAATTTTTGCAAATTATTATTTTTACGAGAACACATAAGGAGGGTTTTTTTTTTTTTTTTTGTAAAACTGCATTTTTTTAAACTTTATGTAACTTCTTAAAATACAACACATGGAAAGGATGCAGCTTTTACTAGATTGCTTTTTAAACCCACCTAGACATCACATTTTACAGATCAATTTCTGTAATGAAATCACCATTTGGCAATTAAATATTATAAGAGAGCTGTTTTAGTCAACAGAAGGTATTAATTAGAAGACCCATTCTGTTCCCCTTCCCACATGGGCAGTCTACTCAGGCTGACTGACAGAGAGCAAGGCTGCCTCCATGATACAGAAGTTCAGATAACATTTGTGTATCTGCAGTTGCATGAATCAATACGACCAATATGAAACACATTTGACTGCTGATAAATACATTTAGGGCTGGATTCTCTCTCATCATCAATATGATGACTGGGTGAAAGGAGGGGTCAGCATGAGGCAGTGAATGGGACTGCCCTAAATCACATCAGCTGGAAACATTTCCCAAAGAACCGATTACGACCAGCTGGCTGCAAACTACAGACATTTGGTCTAGATTCACAAAAGCATTTAATGTGCCTACATCCCATTGATTTTGGCAGACAGGGACTTTTAAATGCTCATAGGAAACTGGGTCATCTCCACTCCCTCATCCCTAGTATAAAAGTTCTATAGCTCGAAGTAAAATTGGGACTTACTCAAAAATGGGAAACGTCCAGCTAGCAGGATGCAGTCAGAATCTTTTGTATTTATGCCCTCTTATTAATGTGAAATCAAGGCCGAAAATTCTCCATTCATAATTAAAATTCATGTTCTTCCATTTGGCTCCATCCCATTTGGCTCACTGGAAGAATGCTTTTAAGTCTTCCTGGCCTCAGTTGCACGATTGGTCCCTAGTGGACACTACTGTCACTAAAGGATTATGTTTGACTATTTTTTCCCCGACTCTTCCCTGAGAAGCAAGAAATTCTCTTTCAGGGACACTAAGATCCCTCTTGACAAATACAAGTAGAAAGTGTGAAAAAGTAAAGAAACATGAGCACAGAGTAAACCAAGCAGTGATTTTACAGTTTTAAAGCAATTTTGCATGTGTGTTTATGCATATATGTTATAAATGCTTTGTTGTGGGAAGCATAAAGCTGTGGGAACTGCAGGAATGTTCGGGGTTTGGTTCTTTTTTTTTTTTTTTTTTTTTTTTTTTTGAGTTTTGAAGGTCCAAGATATGACACATTTCCTTAAACCAAGGCTTTCTTTCTAAAAAACAATGGCCACCACAACACAAGTTGTCCTCAACATGAAGAGTTCCTGTAGTTTAGAAAGTTAATCAGAAGTATGGGAGCAGTCCATATGTACTATCCTTTGTAGCAGCATTACATTTTTAACATTTTTTTTCTCCAAGTAATTCTTACCAAATTTTTGAAGAGTGCAGTTAATTCCTTTGTAAACACAGAAAATTTTAAAAATGCTGTTCCCAAATCTGGGTCATCCCTGCAAACACAATTGCCTCCAAATTTCTCCAGTGCTTGTGTGTACTGTTCTTCATTTTCCACATGAGCTTTAAAAAGAGCAAAACATGAAAGTATTGTCAGCAGATAAGGGATTACAAACGTTGAGACTGAATTAAAAAAAAAAAAAAAAAAGAAAAAAACAATAATTTCTTGCTTATAACATCTACTTGTCAATAGAAATTATTATTCAGATTTTGACATGCTGCAAGTATGAATTATCTCACTAAGTTTGTGTATATCTCT
The DNA here is from genome assembly GCA_013389825.1 of Crypturellus undulatus. Classification (NCBI taxonomy): domain Eukaryota; kingdom Metazoa; phylum Chordata; class Aves; order Tinamiformes; family Tinamidae; genus Crypturellus; species Crypturellus undulatus. The sequence goes on from VWPW01018698.1 coordinate 189,257, forward strand.
ACCTACAAACTGGATACATCTTAAATTGTCCAATTTATTTACAAAAATCCAGTTTATTTACAAAGTAAACTAGAGCCAAATCATCTCCGCACCATACCAGGGACCACATAACTCCTATAATGAACTTAAATGGTTTATAAACTCTCAAATTGCACATGTCTGGGCAAAGGATGGAGATCTGAAGGACCTCAACATGAATTTAACTACTTGATACTGATTCACTGATACACTCATTAGCATAGACAGACCAAAAAAAAATTATCAGTTCAACTTCGGGCAGAAAGAAAAAAGCTCCTTCCAGAACCCAAGTTAGTGCCTAAGTTAAGCCTGAGCAAGACACCCCAACCTGACTCCTGAGGAAGTCAACTTTAAGTTGTTTATTATGCTGCCTACTTCTCCTTCTAGCTCTGCCCAATTTCTAAAGCTTCAAGAAAGTCGGGGAAAAAAGTTCACCCTAGAAACCACCATGTGCACAACTGGGAACAAAGAGTCTGCCTTGGCCCTTACTTGAGACTAGTAGAAGCCCTGAGGATTCATGAGGATTAATCTGTTAGTGATGATCCAATTTCATTTTAAGCCTGCTTGTGTACATTAACACATTTGATATCAAAAGATTCATGCTGCAATGTCCTTTCTCTACTTCTGTGATTTGGTTATACAGCCAGTTTGCTGAACCTATCAAGTGCCCACTTCCAAACAAGCTGCCTGTTCTTGTCCCCCATTGACTTTAGTTAGAAAGCCATTCAGGAACTTGACTTCTCAAGCAGCATTAAATTACTTCCCGCCCCTTTTTTTTTACCCCAGCAAATTAGATTAAATCCCAGGGAGCATTAGTATAACATCATGTAATTAAAGACCACCATAATGTATGTGCAGAGCTAAAGTTACACAAACAGTATTGATTCTAGAGGTTTCTACCTTGAATACTTGAATTCAGAGCCTAAAGAAGATCGAATAATCCATATATCTAATACAGTTGTGTGACATACACAGAACTGAGCAAGCTTTGGGTGAACTGGCACAGGCAGCACAGCACAGGCTTTGGCAGGACACAACTCCACACCAACTACTCATTAAGGTGAATTATTTCCATATGGCTTTTTGCACCCAGCAGAGTTTATTCACTCACAGGTCAGAGTGGAGGTTAGGGCATAACTACTACAAGAACAAAAGGAGATGGCTACTTCCAGAAGAGAAGGTGACAGGCTGCTACTGGTAGCTGTAGGCAGAGGGGTGATCTGCACTTGAACCACACTGTTTTCTCCAGGAAACAAGAGCTTTCTATTCTGCACAGTATCCCCCCAAACTGGGGCTTTGCTTCTGGATTTATGTTCCAGATTTAGGAAAAAAAAAAAAAAAAAAAAATCCTGATGGATTTTGGAAGTTTTCCTGCCAACAGAAGGTTTGGAATCTATCCAAATAAAATCTGAGCAAGGTTTGTTTTGGGGGGCGGAGGGCAGTAAGAAACTAAATTATGTACACATGGGGATCATTATCCAATCCTCCTTAATGTTTTCTAAATACAAACGCACAAAAACCCAGATGAGGTACACTTAGCCCACAAAGAACCTGTAATAGTAACTGTGTTCTTGGGAGTGCAGGGCCACAGTTTTGTTTTATGGAAATAAACCAGAAGTTGTAACAAGTAGCTAAAGTTAGTGATATTTCTGGTGAAAAAGCTGCCTTCAAATCTTTATTGTCAAGAATAGGCATGGTAAAATCTAGAAATTATACAAGGTAGTGATTTTAAAGAGAAAATGTAGTGAACTTCTACAATGTTCTAACAAGAATACAGATCAAGAGGCAGTCAAGCACCCAAAAATTAGAAAATGGGTGAGTTAGAAAATAAGGAGTACAAACAAATATGTCAAGGATGAGACAGCTCCAAATGAACCTTAAACTGGGCCCTGCAAACCCAAAGATAACAGTTTCATTAGTTTAGGCAAGCAGGAACTTCCTTTCAACAAAGCTGGTAAGAATTAGAGCACAACAAGACTTCCTGATATATTTTCTTTTATCTGAACACCAACATGCCCACAAGTTCCGTCAAATATCGGTGGCCTTCCAACATTTTTGTCATCTCTATCTACTTTGCATATAATACAGGTTTGTTAGCACTAATTGCTATGAACTGCAAAGTGAGAACAAAAGCCAGTGAAATGTTGTTTCTTATTGCTGCTGACCCACAAAAACAAAAGCTTCATTTATTTTGTCAAAAATGATAAACATTCAAAATCCTATGAGATGGGAGGTCAAACAAAAATACACACAGTAATGGTTCTGTATTTTTATCCACCTTGCCAGAGAAATATCTGATTTTTTTTTTTGTCGTGACAAGAAAACAAAATGCATCTCATCAACTTTCTCTTGTCATGAAGTTCTTAACATGACTGGAAGTCACCAGTAAGACTGGGGCTTCACAAGTCAACAGAGCCAATGTAACTTCCAGTTGCTGCCAAAAAAGGGTAACTTCACACCTCCCATGCTGCCAGCTCTGTCATATGCCTTCCCACTTCAGCTGCTCATCTAACTCCATAAAAACAGATGGATGAATAGCTTTACGTGAGGTAAATATCTCATTTAAGGATCTGGCAAGAGCCAGGAGTGGTGGAAGGAGCCCATGGCCCAGACCTGAGAAGGGTATGACTTCCCCATTGGTAGCAGTAAGCCAGAGCTCACTGTAATGCAGCTGCTATCTAAAATGTATTTTTTTTTTTCTTTTCTCATAGTTACCCATGTAACTATTTCTGATTCACTGTTCAAATCCACCAGCTTTACCAACGCAGACTGCCAGGAATGATGCTCTACTTACCCAGACCAGATATGTTTATCGCTTTGACAGATTTCTTCATTTTATAGAGAACTGTTCGGTCAACATCCAGCGCCTAAAACAAGAGTAAAAGAATAATGTGAAACAGTGGTTCAACCTCTGGTGAGTTTGTGCTCAGGAAACCTTCTGTAATTATAAAACTATCTTAATTAACTTTATATCTGCAATTAATAAATTATGTCTCTGTCAATCCCACACCCATCCATATAACCTATTCCAACCTATCCCTACCACCAGTCCACGAAGATAAATCTTCCCTCTTTGCTGATGATCAGCATTCCTTATACCCAGAACATCTAGTTTTATTGATGGCTTAATATTCCAAAATGAAAGCATTTACACAATCTTTTTCCTACATTAAATTATTAAAGAAGCTTAAAAGAAAAGTCAACTCATTATGTGTTTTGACAATGCTGAACAAATAAGCAATGTCACTTCCCCAGGCAGAATACTAAAAAAAGAATTTAATTTTGGTTTTCATGGATAATTTAATTAATTGCAGTCCTAAACACATGAATTTTCTAACTGCTGTGCTGAACAAAATAGATTCCACATATCTCAGAAATACAATTTGGTCTTTCACACATTTTATTGCTATGAAAAGCTTTCACTGATACAACATAAAAATTCAAGTTTAAATCCTGTCCAGAATATTCAAACACTTATTATCAATTCCTTTCAAATAAAAGAGTGGAAGCAAACAGACATTACTAAATTTAAGTGAAATACAGGCAAACCAAAAGGTAAAATTGTTCCGGTACAGAGAAACTGAATTACACTTTTCCAAACAAAGTTTTAAAAAGGAGATGGGGAAGAAGGAAGAAATTGCAAGAAAAGTTAGATATGAGTTCCAGAGGTAGTGATGTTTTTAAACCTTATGGAAGAGTACTGAAAACTACAGATTATATTACATCAAGAGCTGCTTAGTACGATACATGCTAAAAGAACAAAACCCACCAAATTCATCCAGCTTTCATTCAAAATATTTCAGTAAATTGCACCAGCAAGGAGTCTGACCTACTGCTGCTTTACTCTTAATCATTTGTATCAGTCAAGCAACACGTAAAAAGGTAGTTACTAGGACTCTTTGATTATTTTAACATGCTGAACAAAGACTATCAATCACATTTAAGACAGTATTCTTAAACTGAATTCACTTAAGACCACAAAGAGTTGGGAAAATTCCTGGCAGCACTCCATGGAAACCAGAGCTATACGATGCCTTAACATCAACTTTGACCAGGCCAAGGTACTACTGTACCCAGGGCAGGTTTTCCCTCCCGTTCACACTGGAAATATATTAGCAGAAGCTGAGCCCTCCTTACCTGGAGGTCCTGCAGTACAGAGAAAGGGAAAAATCCCTAGGGAAGCCTATAAAAGTTACATATTTTATTCAAATCCAGATCAGTAATCTGAATTGCAGTTGTAGACATTGCAATCTCAAAGGTTAAGAACAGTGACCAGCCTGGAGGGAAATACGCTAAGCAAACTACCTCACCGTATAAAGGTGATCTCCAACAACAGCCTCAGAAAAGCACCCAGTTCATCAGCTCAGTGCAGAGGAACAATAACTTCATCCCAGCCTGCATCAGAGGGTTATTATCCTCTTGGAGACCAGGGGAAAGGAAGTGGCCTATTACAAGCATTACAAATAACGTTTCAAAAGCGAAGGATGATAGCCAGAGAGTTAAAAGTTATAAATTCAGTACCCAGTCGGGTCTCAGATGTGCGTGCACTGTTGCTAAATTATTTAATTTCTGGTACTCAGATCCAGAAATAAAGACACTGGGAAAAAAAAAAAAAAACAACACAAAAGAAAATCTCCACAAGGTATTTTTTTCAAAAAAGAAAATTATTTGAAGGATGATGATATAAAGTGGATTATGATCCTCTCCCGAACACTCCTGAGATACAGATGATAGACAGACACCTTCCAAAAGCCTGGCCTAAATGCTCGAGTGGAAGCAAGGGAAGAGCTTTTCCCTCTCTCCCACCAAAGCCATCACTATGGCTTGCCAAAGCCTCTCAACCAGTTCCTGCTTCCTCTGAGATTAGGGGGAAGAAAAGCAGTAGCCAAAGACACAGGGCAGCCAGGGGTCTGCGCCAACAAGAGCCAGGGCCACCAACGCTCCGGTGGTAGCGCATCCATCTAGTCTCCAGCTGCTTCACACAGAGACTGATAACAAGGACCAGGGAAGAGAAACACACAGACAGAACTGAGGACAACAGAGCCACCAGACCTGAGGCCGTGACTGCATGAATGTTTTTTGGGCAGACAGGTTAGGCTTATTTGGCTCCTCCCTTCTTCCTCTTCCCACGTTTGAGCTGCGCCAGGACAAGTGGTTGTGGGACTATGTGGTAAACCACAGCAGAGCAGCGATTTGGGTTTAAAATAACACGAGGAAAAAATAATAAATAATTTTAAAAGTAGTTTTAGCTAGGTCAACTTTCCACTTCTGGCTACGAAGAAGCCCCCTAATACAATACAACCCTGTGGAAAGGACAAGGGGAAAACAGGAATGAACAGCAGAAGCAGCAACCAGGGCCCCTTCTCAGGAAGGGTTCTGAGCAAGAATCAGACAAATGGCAGGAGTGAAACCAATCCCTTTATTATCCTCTGAGTTCCACCAGCTAGCTGGGCTTTGTTGGTTTTGTTTTTTTAATTTTACTACCTTAGCCCCAATCTTATATATATATGTCTCCATTATCCACAATAAAAACAGACTTTTTAAGTTGAGTTTGTCTGGAAACTGGAACTCCCTTTTTGTGGTGACAGCTGAGCACGGTTTGCAGAATGCTGCTCATCTGAAGCACCCAAGGGAACCACCGTGACTGAAACAGGCCACGCGTCACTGCGAGAAGACACTGGCTTTGTAGCGGAGGACTTGGTTCAGGTAAGTGATCTTGTCCAGTCTTTGGAAAACACAGAAAAATTCTCCCATCAGCAAACTGTCCTGCTTCTGTGTCAAGCCAACTTGGACTTAACATGTTATTTCTTCTCTCTTCAACTAAAAAAATAAATTAAATAATTAGGGCAATAAATTGAAGTAATTATGACTTACAGTATTCCATGCACTTGTTATTTGCCCATGAAACTTGAAAGAATACTAAAATGAACAAGTTGTCACAAAAATAAATTGTGCTTCATTCTCTAAGAATATGGGGATTTATTGCTATTAGTTGGTCTGATTAACGGTAATGGGAAAAATTGGTGACGACTTCAAGCTCATCTGTCCAAGGACAAAATATATACAGGAACTGGCAGATCAGTCAGAAAAAAATAAGGCAAATAGAGGGTTTGATTTACTACAGATTTACAGATGACTGCAAAAATGACCACAAAGTACCAAGATGATACAGCTACAAAAACCAATAATATGACCGTATAAGAAACCCCATTCACATGGAAACAAAAGTAGTTACTGAATGCTACACACCCTTTGAAATGTTCTATTAAAAAAAAAAAAAAAGTGCAAAAAAAGAAAAAGGTGAGGGCCCCAAGTCTTGGTCTTACCAGCTTACGTGGTCTCCCAACCACTGGATATTTGACGCTGATAAACACTTAAGAAAGATTACACTTGGAAAGTGAGGAGGCAAAGCAGGTAGTGCTTTCATCTATCTAGATATGAATAAGGGATAGAATAAAAAGGTTTTCTTGCATTGCTGTAGTTTTGAAGTTAGATTTACTAGGCATAAGCTGTGGCAAATTTCAAGTCAGCTAAAGTATACAGATGGCTAAAGGGAATCAGCACATGCCTGTTACACAACAAGGATTATACATACAGGAGATTTAACTAGAATGTGGGCAAAACAAACCACCTTCTTGAAAAGTATCACGATGCCCAATAACCCAAGGATGTTTGGTCTATCTCGCCTCAGAAACTAATGATCCAAACATAATGGATATGTTTGGACAACATGATGCTGGTTGCCCACATCCCACACCTGGTTAGTTAAATAAACCTCTCTCTGGACAGACAGGTTGTAGTCTGGTCTCTCCTGAACTGAAAATGCTCCTGAACTCCTTGCTGGTGGTAACAAAGAGAGAAAAAAAAAAAAAAAAACATGCAAGGTGAAACTAGTATTAGGATAAGAAAAGATGAGTAAAAGCTGTATATAAATGAACTGTAAAACAGGATAATAAGGGATAAAATAAAGGATTAAAAGAAAAGGGTGTGGCTATTTTTAAGAGGAACTCAAACACATTTTTGAAAGATAATATGTTGGCGCCTATCGTGGTAAGGAAGCAGACTTGTTCCTGTAGGAAGTTTATCTAAACTTATATTCTTTTGTGAAATAGTTTCATAAGGGTGCATGGAAGAGCAACTGATAAAATACTGACAAGTTGAGCATCTCTAATGATGTGTTTTAGCCTTGCCTGTAGCCTAAAAATGGGAAGGAGGGCTTTGCATTGTTTGTTTTTGGTTTGAATGACGGAGTCAGAACTCCATTCACAAACACAGATTCAAAAAAGTTGCTCTAATACGAAACTAAAAAAAAACCTTTGTTTTTAGTACTATTCTTAATATTTTCTTTCTTTTCTTTGTCCAATTTTTGGCACTTATAAATCAGTTTAAATACAGCTTTATCTTATTCCCAACATCAGACGGATGAAATGAGGAAATAGGATTCTGGTAGGCACACACTACATCTTGCACACACGGATGTGCCACGGAGCTTCCCTCCCCTCATGTAGCTTTCTCAGTGTAGTGTCAGAAGAAGTGACATTTAAAATGGCTTCTGATATTGAACATTCTAGTATTTCTTTTTACTTGTCTAAAATGGCCCGTAAGCCTTTAAACCAGAAGCAAAGTAATCACATAATTCATATGGTGGGATCATTTTATCCGCTCATTTAATATTTCTAGTTTTGACTCTAAAAACCGTCTCTATTGCAAGCCTGTTTATTTTGGCAATTGTTTATTTGAGCACAATCTACTCAGGGAACCCATATAAATTACTTACATGCTCCCACTAACTCCACTGCTGTCGTGTGCTCAGACTTCCCCCTTTCTAAAAATAGTTTCCATAAATACCTTGATAAAAACAAATCCTGTATATACCCTGCATTAGAAGTTACATTATTGTAGAACTGACGATAAGCACCATCAACTAAATCACAAGCTCCAGGTTAACAGGACCTTCTTATGCCTTCTATTAAATTTTCTTTCATATGAGAAACAACAGAATTTCTAATGTTAATGTTAATGACTTTGTTACTAATGGGACTAATGTGACTTTTTCAGGTAAATTTATTTTTATATCAAAATCTAGATGGTGCTGCTGTTGCACACCTAGCGATAACAGAGTTCTAAAACAAATATGATCAACCTGGTGTTGGTTTTGTTCTCTTGACATTAATTTCAAAACTTATAATCCTACATTGCCATGTTTCAGAATACATGAACATAGAAAATTAATTCTCAAACTTGGTGTGTATATCAGTAGTATCACTATTCTTCAAAATGAATATCTAATTTCCATTTAAAAAGTACAGCAGCATGATTTAGTTTGACAGCTGCTTTATGTTATAACTTACAAGGAGTATAGGGTGGAAAAGGTTAAAGAAAGACATCAAAGTTTATTTCCTACAACTGAAAAATCTGATGTTTATTCATAATTTTCATTTTTCTTGCAGAATACTTGTTTGTCCCTCTCTTCAGCTACCATACATGATCATATAAACCAGAAAAATAACTAAAATTAACCATAAAGTGTCAATTTTTAAAAAGCTAAAATCATAGTGTCTTTTCTAGCTATTATTACAGTTATGACACTCATTCCATCTATACTTAGGACACACTGCTAACATATATTTGACATTTTGCACTGAATTAAATTCATTTGTATTTAATACAAGTGTTAGGTATATGGAATGTTACCAGAGGAGTACTCTCAATTTGAGAACTGCAAAATAACAGTAATGAAGTAAATGTACTTTGAGACCCATATATATAGACTCTTAAAAAAAAAAAAAAAAAAGGGAATTCAGATCGCGATACAAAGTTTAAACAGCTCTGCATGCCTCACTAGAATTTAGCAACAGACATTTCAGTAATAAGTATATTTGAAAGGCGGGAAAACATACCAAAATAAACAGAAAACCCAGCTTCTTTAAAAATGAACACTACTCTAGGGAGAGAAGAACTTACTGAACTGTCACAGACCAGTAGCAAAGCTTTCTTCCTAATACAAGAACAAGGTCCATTTTCACTTGCCAAAGGCCAATTTCCATTTTAACTGCTTCAAAGCTTTCTAGTCGGAACAATAAAATGTGCCAACTAATGAGAACCAAACATCTCTTAAGAGGAAGGAATCAGGCCGAGGTTACTGAAACTTTCTCAAGTGCTGTTAAACATCCCAGGCCATAAACCACAGGCTGCCAGGAGCCTTGAAACACTGTTCCAGTCCGTTTCCCATTGCCCATGGGATTCAAGTCCAGTGGGAAATAAGATATTCAAACACTTGATTGTTGCTTCATAAAGAAAAGACTCTCACAGCCAGTATTAACCCCCAAATCTGTACTGCCTTAATAGCTCTCTGCGATTAACAGGAGGGAAGGGGCTGGAAATGGGGTGATAAAGCAATAAATCTATCAATAAATCTCAGGCGGGCATAAAAAACAAGTGCATTATTTGCGCTTTTCAGTCGAGCAGGGGGTGGGTAGGGGAATAAACTCTTCTTTTTATTCATGTATGGTATTTACTTTGGGGGGAACAAAGCAAAAAGGCAGAATTTGGATAATTAAATTGAGTAATATTGCAGATCTTGGCACCTTTTACAGAAGCAAGGGGTATTGGGCAAAACAGGGCAGTAGCATCAACTGACAATCCAGTCCCTCCACTGGTGACAGATGCACATGGAAATGAAGAAACATGTAAACATCTTCTATGCTCCTCTTTCTCAGAGGAGCAGTCTAGATTTCTCTGTTTATTATGCACGTGCCCTTATACCAGTGCCTTACTCCTCTGATGCCCAGAAAATAATTATTTATACAACAAGAAATGGAAAAATAGCCATACTGGGTCAGACCAGCAATCCTTTTAGGCTGCTACTCTATCGCAGTAATGGCCAACACCAGATGTTTAGGGTAGCAACAAGAGAAAAAAACAAAACAAACCAAAAAAACCTCAAATACACTGAGTGATCCTTCCCTGGAATAATCTCCCAGCTTCAAGCAATCAGTCTCAAAAGGAAAGACTAAGAAGCCCCTCGGCAGAAAATGCCGTATGGCCCAGTGGTGAATTCCCTCGAGGCAGGAGATCCGGGTGCACTGCCTCTGGACAAAGGAAGGATAAAAGGAAACAGCTCTGACTCGCGTGGGTTCACAGCAGCGCTGCAGGGTGCTGGGGAAGGAGCCACAGAAGAGGGGGGAGGAAGAGGTCGTCATCATCATGATCATCACTCTTGGAAGTCTCTTATACATTCCTCTCTCCTTATCCACACAAGTCAGAAAGTTAAAATTAACTGCTTCCACATTTCTGTTTATTTGGATGGTGTTTTTGCTGAAAGTGTTTGCAGAACTGGATCTGAATTTGTCAACAGTCTCAGGGTAGCTGCTTTTTGGAGTTTTGTTTTTTCCAAACAAACACTCCCTGGAACAAACACAGTCATTTCAATCTACTGGGGAAAAAACAAAAACTACAACCTGCATCTTGGCAAATAAATTTGCAAGCTATTTGAAATAATCCTCAAGATGGGACTTCAAGTGTTCCTTTTTTTTTTTCCTCCATACTGTACATTTATCAGACAAATCAAATTCAACGTGGAAATTCCAGATCCAACACAAACCATGATCTTACCCTTTAAAATCAAACCTACTCCCAATTTTAGTAATTTTTTTCAAAATATAAGGTCTGTTCACTAACCACAAATTCTTTCCTATTCTATGCATTCTAACATTTCAGGGCAAGCAACAGCACCAGTGGCTGCTGCAAAGGTTGAATACAAATAGCAACAGTCTTTCCAAAGACAAAAGGATGCAAGAAGAAACTCAGTCACTTAAAAAGGCTAAGGGAAGTAATTAAATAATTCCTGTGAAGAGGCAGAGCAAGAGCTGGGTCTTGTGCCTAACAGGACTGCCCTTTCCTATAAAGGAAGAGCAGAGAGTACTGCACACTCCCAGCTTACCATCAAGCACAATTTTATGGCCTTTCTTGTGTCTCTTAACAGCTTAGCTCCCATTTGGTGTAATTGCTCCCCTGGGACTCAAAAGACCAGAGATATCCCCAGATAGTCCATCTCATTTTGTTATTTTTCTATCAAACATGAACTGTCTGCATTTCAATTTATTTCTCTTGCAGAAGAGAGTTAAAAAAAAAAAAAAGTCTTCCTAAATGTTGTCATCCTTCTCCAAAATTTTTTTTCTGTCTTATCCTCTTCTTCTTCTTTATCTTCTCCATGTATCAGTTTCTTTTCCATTCCCAAAACCCAATCCAGTTTCTGTCCAGTGCTGACCAGCACATTGAGAAAGAGACGGATACAAATGATGAAACAAAGCACATGGGCACAGCCTGGGGCAAAGCATCCTAGGTTGGAAACACTCTGGTAGAAGGAAAAAAAAAAAAAAAAACCACTTAATTTTTGTCTAATTATTTCAGTTAGACTATACATGTGAAGAAACGTTCCAGATTATATTCTGTAATAGCTATGACAGTTTATTTATATCAATAAGCTCTTAGGCTTGAGACCTGCATACTTAAGAGACTGTGAAAGCACAGACAGACAAGAAATAAAAAGGATGGAGTTTATAGTAGAACTGTCTCTACAAAATCCCTTTCTGCAAACGCATCATTTCTCCAGCATCTGGGTTTGTGGTTCTCGTGGGCATGATGCCAACGCAATCTGTTGGAACAAGCACTGGTCTAGCTGGCAGAAAAACGCAGCAAACATTTACACTCAAAACTATTGTGAACATAGCTCAGGGTGTGCACAGCAGAAAGGGCTCCTGCCAATTTAGGGAAATCACTTGTATCAGTGAAATCTCAAACCAGAGTTTCAGAGTCCAGAAAATGTCAGCCACTAATAGTGTTTCTCTATACTCATCATTCAATTTCCGCATGCTTCCCTCCCTACATAACGCTGGAAATGCAGTTTATACTTAACCAGGAGGGAGCATCAAGTTTTTGTTTTTGTTTTTTTTTTTAATAAGAAAAAGTTTTTACTATTAGAAGCAGATGGAGATAACTTACATCAGCTACTTCTGAAAAATGGATATCCACCTCCTACAATCATCTTTTTTTGCAGAGAAATATAATCCCAATTTTCCTTCCTTTTCATAACAGCACCACCAAAATTACAGCTATTTACTTTTAAGGACAAATTGGGTGGATTTTAAATACAGCTCTCATGAGCTGAGCAACAGACAACGCACTTATTCTTTACAGTGGATCTTTTGGTATGTAAATAAAACTCCTTTATTGGTTATTTAATTCTTCTTTCACTGCCAGCTGAACTAACTCCTGATATCAATAATCAGCTCCTCGCTACCATTTGCTGCAATACCCTCACAAACATCACTCTGCACAACAGAGTAGCATTTATTCCAGACCGCACCTTTGCACTTCTGTAGACGGTTGCAGTGACGATGCAGTGATGTTGCAGTGAAGATAGTGCAGTTCACGTGGCTGAGCAAAGTTTACCATCCCTTTACACACGCAGAAGGTGTCTCCTCCTCAATCCACAGGGATCTTTCACGGGAAGCAGTTTGGAGTCCAGCTGCTGGAGGGGCTGCTCCGCCACCCATGTCACACCAGGGCACAGGGACAAGTGAGGCTGCTGCCATTTACCTCATGCAGATTTCTCTATTTCTCTTTCCCCAGTATTAAATCCCTTTATGCACCATGGGAGCCAACAAGAAGCAATCTTTGCAGAATACAATGCCCTTTATTCAGCATATGACAGGCATTTTTGGAGAGAGAATTTTTGGTTGCTTATTGGAACAATCAACAAATGAAACACTTTCCCAATACTCAAAAATCACGTATTACAGATCTAATTTGGTTTTCCTTTTTAATCCGTCTACTTGAGCCAGACAGATACCCCAGCTGCAGTCTCTATAAAACAATGAAAACCCAAGCAATTTAGAAAGTTTTTCCTACATATGATGCGGTTTCTTTATCTTAATTATTTAAATATTTGTGCAGTGTGTACACACATCAACTGGGTGCCATAAATTGTCCTTTCCCTCCTCATACAGCATTTCCTTGAAGTATATCAAATAATTCCAGTAATTACTATCAATCGAATCACTATTAAAACCTAATGAATTAACCAGGAAAATAAAAAAGCCTATAGCAATCTAGGACAATGAAACCTCAGCCCTACCAAGACTCTGAAAACTTCTCAGCAGATGTAAGTAATAAATAACACGTTTTAAGAGGCATATTTAGCATGCAGGTGAAATGCTGTTTCTGAAAGGGAGCTAAAGACAGAGAACACACCAGCTCACACTGGTCAGGGAACTTTTAGGATCTATCACCCGGCCACAACAAGGAACCACAGGGAGCCAGCCCTACACGAGGGATTCTGCAGGAAGCCAAGAGGAGCAAAACAACATCCTACCAGACACAGCAGCAGCTCAAACACACACACGCATTCCCACAGGAACACTGAATCAGCTGCTAAAATTAGGATAAGTAGAGGTGAATCAATACATCAGATATCACCTTCACTCTAAAAGAAATACTGCTAGAGTAGGATTTACAGGAGACATGTCTCCCTATAGCAGTGGAAGCATATTACATTACCACAGCCTAGTTTTCTTCACCGATGAGTTGTTTCTTTTGCCAATCATTTAGCTCATTTGCACTGTTAACCTTTCAGTTTCATTGGCTAGTTCTCACAGGCAAGCACAGCACCCAATTATAACATTCATTTTCTCCTGAAATACTGTAAAATTATTTCTGTATAGAGGCTGCGAGACCATTCCCTGTGGTTTTCACTCTATGTTCTCTATCATGTAATAATACTACCTTTGAAATTCTCTGCATGGTCTCTCACTATTAATACTTTTTTTCTTTCAGTGCAAAAGCAACTGTTTGACAGCATAATTAATAGGAGCTAATGCAAATATAAGATTAGTGCACTTATCACAAACAAACATTTGATAGCAGCAGTATCCTCTTATTCCAGTTAGAAGAAACAAAGTGCACTAATTCCATCTGGTTGATGCTTAGTCATTCTGTAACTAGTAAAAAGCTTTACTTCTCATTGCATAAACCCATTATTTTCCATTTGAGAACTGCCTGCATCCAAGTTTTCATGTATTATCATTTGGTTTAGATGCCCAAGCGCAGGTATCTCCAAACACATTTATAATCTTGAAACAAGATCTTAAATTCCACTGGAATTTCAGAAGTTTTAACTCCAGCTATTATTAACAGCCTAAGCACTCACATCTCTAATGTCAGCTTCTTAGGAGTAGGGTATAAGGGAATTTTAAATCATGCAATTATTAGTGCATGCAGTAGTAGATACAGAATATCCATTGCATCATATTTGACGTAAAAATAAGAGCTTTCCCCACAGATGACCTTTGCCAAAACACTTAAGGAGCTCAAGTACACAGAAGATGTATATAAATTGGAGTAAACAGTGCTTTCCTATACCACAGGAGCATTAGGAAGATGAATTCATACACAATGTGACCACTGAACAGTGAAAACCACTAAACCACCTCTGCATTTGAAATTGAAGAATGCAGAGGAGCAGAAGTGACTTATTAGGTCACAGCCTGTCAGTGTTTTCAGCTGTTTTCTCAAAAGAAACAGGGAAAGGGGCCAGTGCCTAAACTTCAGGAGTTTAATCTCCACCCGTGCGCAACGGAACAGTTCGTGTCCCCGCACCATCACCATCAGCACCGTCTCTCCAGCCTAGCACACAGGAGGAACAGACTGGGAACAGGGATGAGAAAAGCATGCTTTATCCACAACTGCAGCCCTTAAGCAGAGCAGTGAATGAAACCTGACAAAAAGCAGCTTACAAAAGATTTACTACTTCATTGCTTCTTTCATGGTGCTCCCTGCAGTACAGCTAGAGCTCAGGAGGCGGGATGACTCCACTGTTATTTTCTTGTTGTTGTGCAACACACACCTACAGCTCTGTAAAACATACAAATGATTAAAAACTCAGGCTTTGCAAAACTGCTGCATGTTCTGCGAGCATCAGCAGAGCAGGGGCTCTGTGTTTGCATGTGCTAAGGAAATTCCCACTTTTATTCCTTCAGTCAAGGAGTAATCCTGCTTGATTGAAGGGGCTTAAATGATTAGTAAATGCATTTGTTTCTAAGTTGCTTTCTCAAAAATACAGTTAATTTTATTTTAAATTGCATTTCCTAGGAAAGACATTTTTCACTATCAAAGACCATAAAAGATGAAGCATGAGAAAATAACCCATGTGTTTCAGTATTTCACTCTTTTTCTATATGGTTTATAAATGTAGGGGAAAAAAAAAAAAAAACTTCCACGAACACAGAAGTAATTTGTTCTGCTCTAATCATTTCAGCTGTTTTGATGTATCTACACACATACTTACCATAATGCCTAGACAGAATTATAGATTTCAGACTAGCACTACATTGATAATCTGATCTTTTATCACAGAGAGCAGAGTGGCCTACAAACAGCAGGTGGTTCTATAGAGCACATTGTTCCCAGAAAATAAGGAGTAGAGTTTCAGCCTTCCCCCTCCATTCTTGGAGCTTTTTTTGGTTTAGAGAGTCAAATGCTTCATGTTAATTTTTACAGCTGTCTATTAAAGAATACACTTGAAAGAAACATACTTCACAGCACAAATATGTTGCTTCCATAGTAAATATTTTTTGGGAAACTGAGTTAAGACATACAAAGAATAAATTTTTCAGATTCTGTCCAACACCTCCTCACTTGAGAACAAAGCCTACCCCTCTGGATTAACTAGACTAAATGACACTGCCCAAGCTTTCTTCTGCAAAGCTGCATTACTTGGGAGAACAAAGCCACTCAATTTGGAGCTGTATCTCAGTCCTTTCATCAACAAATTCTTATCCATAAAGCAAATCTGGTTTCTCTCCCCAAAGTTAATTTTCATGTATGTACAACAATTACTAAAGTCTGCACAGCACTTAGTCCCTGCCCCATCCTGGATATAACATGCAGAAGGCTTCTCTCTCCCACTTAAGCTATAAATTGGGATGCAGTCATAGGATCAGCTCTGCTTTCCTCTACCACCTTTCTCTGCGCTGTCTGCTCCTTGCAGATCCCCTTAGCCACCAGTCTTTCCTCATGGCATTTCCAACCTATTTCCTGCATAAACACCACCTAATTTTCCTTTCCCTTGCAGTTCCTGTTGACTCATAGGCCCCAGAACTTCCTTAGACTTCTGACACATTTCCCCAGGCCCTTCTTAATGCTTCTCCCTACTTGTCAAATCCCGACTCTCACTTTCTCATGTACTAGCACAGTCCTTAAGTCTCTGGGTGACTCCCTGACTGCTCCCCGTTTGGTTTTAACACTTTTCATTTTTCGACTGATCCTCATATTATCCCCCTTGCACATTTCAAATATTACTTTTCAGATCCATTTACTTGCATTTTCCCCTTCTTCTGTTTCCTAGACCAATTTACTCGCCCGCTTAATCCTTAGTTATCAAGCCATCATGAATGAAGTCTGGATTGAGAATAAAAAAGCTGGCAGTCACCTTAATAAAAAGAAAACCTTCAAAAGAAATCTGATAGCAGAAACTATTCCGTATCTCGTGTCTCTGTCCCCACCAGAAACAAGAGCAGACAGCATGACCATTTTGCATGTCCAATAGTTTGGGTACACTGCTAACAAATCTAAGGCTGCAGAGGGAAAAGGATAGGAAAAAAAAATAGAAAATCCCAACCATAAGCTTGTAATAAAATCAATAGTTATGAACATTAGACTTCTGTTTGTCCCATAGGTTGATCCACACTTTTCAGCTGGGTTAAGAAAAATAATAATAGTCTATCTCAGCTAAAACGCACTCATTTTAACTTTATATAAAATCCAGGTATAATCACCCACAGCAGCTTTACCAGCTGGTTTTCAGCAACTGTTTTTAATAAGAAATTGGCAGCATCAGGGAAAGAGTAAACAGAGAACCACAAAATTGTACCTAGAAGGCCAGAAATACCAAGGAAAAAAGTCTAAAGAAACAAAGCACCACATAAAGGAAAATAATCTTTAAGATCAGACATTACACTTCAAGCTTTTTTAAAAATATCTTTTAAAGAGATTTATACCCAAACCAAATACTTTCACTGGCTCTCTGACGACGGTCCATCAGCACGGACACTGTTCATTTCTGCTGCATTCTCCTAATGAACACCAAAAGGCAGAAAAAACCTTTCTTCAGGCAGAAAAACCCTTCCTTCACAAGTTCTTCCTGGGTGAAGTTTCTTCACACCCAACTCCACTGCAGCTTCACAAAATTAAAGCCAACATGAAAGAACCTGGGATGTTTCTGCTATCAGAAAGGGCCCTCATTCCTGTTTTCTCACAGCACCACATTTGTTTGGTGAGATTTTGCCAACAGAAAAGATGGAGGTTTATCATTATCTCCATGTTGTTTCTAGGAAGCAGATTTTAAAAAATATATTTAGAAAAAAGTCACACGTATCCTATTTCTTGAACATGCATAGTTTAGATTCCCATCTTTAATATACAGTATACAAAGGTTATATGCATTTCTAGTATAGAAATATAATAAAGCTAAATGGCTCTACTTCAGATTTTCACCTCTTTCCCATCTGAATCTAAAAATCCACTAAATGCCTCAGTCTTTCCAACAAAGTAAAAATAATTCTACTGAACCTTAAGCTGATGTACATTAAATTAGTACAGAATATATTTCGTTTGTTAATTACATGAACACAAGTAACAAAACCTATACCTATGGGAAACATCAGGCTACTTTAAGACAGTCTCAGTTACTTAAAACTTTGCTGGCACGACTCAGGTAGAAGAAATTGTGCTGAGTATTTTCTTCAGTGAGAAGGTAAAATATTTTATTTCTGAGAATGTTTTATATCACAGCTCATTCTTTAGCATGTGTTAAATATATATGTATATATATTCAAAACATAACCAAAAGTGGAACAGGCTACACAAACAACACTGTCTAAACCTCAAGGATCTGTGTTTGCTCCATCAGTCTTTTAATGATTTTTCTTGCCACTACCTAAGCACTAAAAATACACCCATTACAATCATGGATTATTTAAAACGTGTCATTTTCCATGCTACCATGAATCAATTCTAAACTAATGCTGAATGATTTGTACTTTCTTCTTTCCATCAGAACATACATTGTCTTCAGACAGATTAATACGGGCAGTATTCAACATCAGTCCCCTGACAATTAATGCTTTAAATCTCTAGACCTTGACTATAGCAGCAGTACTTAAAGCACATGCAACACTGCATTAAGTCCGGTTCTTTTCCACTACAAAATCTCCATGAGTCAGGCGATAAAATCTTCTTGCATAGCAATGACAGTTGCTGCAAATACACGTTTGCAACATTTTCCAAACGTGTCTGTAAGCAGGAAGAGGAGCTGGTTACTTTGCTTGCCTGACACTCATGCAGGGATATTTGCAACCTTTGGGCAAGAATCTCTCTCACTCTCAATTACCAGCCTGCTATTTAGCTCTGCATTTTTTCATGTTACAGTCATTCCTATTAGCTCTAATTGCTTCTCTTTTCATCCCAACTTTCTTATCTCTCTCTGCTTGAGTCAGATGTTGTCTTAGCCTTCAGAGGATTTGTTAGGAGTATTCACTAGTTCACATCCTTTTTTTTTAGGACGATGGGAAATAAGTCAGTCAATCCCAACGGGGCTTTCAGGTTAGTTTGGTTTATAGCTTTGCTTACTCCTATTTCTGCACCCAGTATTCACCGTCTTTCTTCCTCACTTCAAGCTCAAAAACTGCAGACAAGCACTCACTTAGATTTGGTAACCCTTATGTTACCTTAAATACTATTATATTCTACCTGCCTATTATCCTTCCCTTTTCTCCTCCCAACTCTCCTGTTGCTAAAGAATGTCTGTGTTTTCTTCATGCCTACATTTTCTTCATGCTTGTTGCCACATCTAACTCAAGCCAACTTTCACAAACTTGCCCTTCATCTTTACTCAGGAGGGGAAAAAAAAAAAAAAAAAAAAAAAAAAATGACCTGGCCTTGTCTTTCCCAGGATTTAACAGATCCCGTTAATTTGTGATAAGGTTTTCGGTCTCTCGCATTCACTTAAATCCACAGCCATTCCCCATAATTTTCCTTGTCTTTGGAACAGTGACTGTTCAATATGCTTCACACATCCATTAACTGTGCTGACATCACCACTTTTCAGTTTAATGACTTGTTCTCTAAGTACAACCTTATTTTAAAATTGCTTTGTTTTGCTTCTATTTAATACACAGAGAATCAAGCCCAAACCATTCAAACTACAGTTCACTTGTTTCTAGTTCTGTTCACCATTGCCTTTAAAACAACAGCTCCCAAGTTACTGTGTCCTGCTCCTACTTGTTTCCTTCAGTAAAAACGAAAATCTTGGTCTGGCTTCACAGGTGGTTGACCATAAAGTGGCTGAAACCCAGGTCTTATTTCCCCCTCACACACGTACACTCTTCCTGCATGCCTGGAATGCCAGCAGCCAGCTCACTTTGCCAGACAACAGCCAACAGCTTCTCTTGAACTGAAATCTGTCACTCCTACATACTATCTCTAAAATATGCCTAACTGCCTAAAAAAGCTAAAGTTTTGTTATCCATGATCTCATCCTAATTATAATTATTGCAACACTCTGACTTTGATAACCAGCATTGCTCACTCATATCCATTCATGATACTACTGTGAAAATATTTGTCTTTTATGCAATACTTGTAACATCACTTTCTCTTTTCCATCAAATACAGGACAAGAGTGTTTGATTCTAATGCTTATAAATAAGCCAATACTATCATCTCTTCCTCATGCACAACTCCCGCTCCCTCTAGTCAGGGTCTTGCTCCAGCCACCAATTTCTACTAGCTTATTTTTTGTTTTAAACCTTCATGTTTGCTTATCAACACTTAGAAGGATATTTTTGTTACTTTTGCAGTAACTACAAACTTTCCTGTGCTACAGTGATCACCAAGCATGGAAGGGGAAGGAGAGGAAGGGCAGAAGACATCCCCACGACAGGAGAAAGAGCAGAAAGATTCACACAGATACTGCCTTCCCTCTTCCTTCTGTCCCTCTACTTTTCTCCCCATCACCTGGGGAAGGCCCTCCTCTAACAGCTTCCTATAAGATAGAGCACTTGCTTGGAGTGAGAGAGGGTCCTGCCTCTTGGCCACTGCAGAAGAGCTGCGCTCAGAGAAGCCCTAGGACCATGGACAGGGCTGTGCTGCTCTTCGGGGCCTGTGATGGCAGGGGGGCAAGGCTGGGAGCCCCCCCTGCCCAAAGCCAGGCAGAGACCCACAGCCGCTGCAGTGATGCAGAGCTGATGCGCGACACCACACAGGGATGTCCCATCGAGACACCGTGCAGCAGATGGGAGAGCAGACCCAAATGGGGCTAGACCTGGCTTTCCTGGAGCTTCTGGTGCAGGAGCTGCGTGATTGGGAGCAATGGGACTGGCAGAGAGGCAGGTTTCTAGAGAGAGGCTCAGAGGCTGGAGTGCAGGAACTGAGAATGCCTGTGTACATGCACGCACCACGTGCACATTAGAAATGAGGGGCGAGAGCTTATCTGCAATGTTTAAGAACTGCTATGATAATGCATACAAACAAACAAAACATCGTGGTTAAGCTATTAACACACTATACCAGTCATGTGCACCCAGATTCCTCCTGCTCCTCCACGTCCCTTCCTCTTGTTTGTTACCTAGACCAAAAGGGCTTTGGAGAAGTGCTTGTATTTTTGTCTTGTGACTGCAGACACAGTAACGAACCTCACCTTTACCGAGCATTGCTGTGTGCAGTGGTACACAGAGACCAACACAAGAACGAGAAAAAGGAAACAAATTTGGGTACACCTACTTCTTCACCTTCTCTCATTAAGTAGCAGCAAGAGCTCAAAATCAAGATCTGCTCGTTCTGAGAAACACCATAGCATTAGAGAAAGAAATCGAAAGATAAAAGCCAGAATTAGTAAAATACTTTGCATATACATATATTTTCCACTTATCCTCCTACTGGAAATAAAAGCACTTGATATTAGGAAGAGAATACATCTTTTAATGTACCAAGGCAGGTTGCACAAAAATCTACTTATGTGACTTGAAATTGTTTTAAATAGCACATGGTCTGCAGCTTAAATGTTCATGGTTTAAATTCTATAATTTAAAATCAGCATATAGTTCCATCTTAAGAACTACAATTTAGCTCCAACATTCCGGCAGCTTCCATCTGCTAAACCAGCAAGAAAAGTCACATGTTGCACTTTGAAATCATAATCCCACTTGCACCAAGATGACTTTTCCAGACACCTCTCTGGATGCTGATGACACAGAATCATGACTTCAGAAAGGAAGCAGAAGGGGAACAAGAGAGAAAAAAAAAAAATCTGTTCTAGAAAGGCTATCTTACAGTGTCCACAAAGATGTGTTTTGTTAAAAGGAAATATACAAATAATAGCAGTCAGTTTTCTAAAATACACTATTATATATGCCATTTCCTTCTGTTTCTGTATATAGAAAAAATACTTTCTTCATTGAGCTTTCTTGAAGACCTAACAGGAAAAGTATAAGGTTTGAAAACATGTAGCATATGCTACATGCATCCAATTCCACATTTTCTGATCCTACCGAGTTTATCCTCATTATCCTACCTTTTATCCTTATTAAGTTTGCAGAGGCCAAATGAAACAGAAAGAAGAATCCTAATTTACAAAAAGGAATGGAATCCAACAAGCATCAATCCCATATGCATTCCCAAGCCTGCTGAGAGCAATGCAGTTACCCTACATGGTGAGACCTTACTATCAAATCTGATACAGAAACCTATATAGTGCTACAAGCAACAAGGAAAGAACTTGATACTTAAATCATCTGTTATATTCCTAGGAAGGGAAATTCCAGAAGAAATATTTTCAATTGTATGAAGACAGAAACACTGAGGTGCAGGAATCGTGGAATAGGCACTATAGAAGAAAGTTAACTAGTGACCCTAAATTGCAGGTTGCAGGTTTCACATTAATTTCTGTAGATTTTACAGAAATTCCTGGAGAGTAGATTCTAAATAAACCACGAACAGTTAAAATATATAAATAATAAACAAATAAATACATAAATAATAAATCCAAAGAGCTAACAGTCTTGGCTTCCACTCTACTACGTTTTTGTCTACGTTTGCTAGGTTACTTTGTAATATATCTTTCCCCCACACATTCATACTGCCTGCTTCCTCTCATCATACTCATCATAGCATTATTTCATATATATATATAAATATGAGCATATATATATTTCTCAGCATATTTATACATATATATATATATATATGCTTTTCTCAGCAATCTATTACAACTTCTCTCGTTTTTTCTAATGACTTCTTATAGCAAAATCCATGCATGCAGTAACATTTTGCTAGGTGGGGATAAGCTCTGAAGCTCAAGTATTGACTTTTATTGAAAAAGTCTTCCAAACCTGGCTTGTCCACTGCTCTATTTGTGTTGTCGTATGCACAGCAGCTCCCGTCCCAGCCCCTTCTTCATCCAGAAGGACTGCACCATGACAAACAGGTAGGACAGAGATAAATATTTAAGATTTTTACACACTTCAACACTAGTTTTTACTGTAAAAGTTAACTCATGCTGCAGAAAAATGTGGCACACTTGGATTCTGCTCACTAAATCACTGTATCAAATAACAACTTCCAAAAATCTTTAATGCTCATAGTTATTAGGACCTTTTGCTGGCTTCATTAGAGTTCAGGGGTCATTTCATTTAATCCAGAACACTTAAATAAGAGATGTATACCTTCTAATAGTGGTAGTAAAACCAAATTTGTACCTATGTATAGCTTAAGAACAGTCACTACACATTGTAAGATCATGCAATAATAAAAGGACCTTTAATAGAAATATCAAACTAAAAAAAAATGCATTTGTAAAACTAGATTACTGATTCCAAACAACTCCTCCCCCAGTCATATGACTGTGCTCTGGACTGTATCAATTAGAACTTGTTTAATCTTAGTCACTATCACGCACGCAAGGATTAAATAGTAACCTGCAAGGACTTGAGATATAATATTTACTTATAATTTGATTTTAGTAAAAGCTACAGAGTCCCAGCATTCTGCTATGCAACATGATAATCTGATGAGAGTACAGAATCTACATCATTACTTCTTTTCTGAAATCATTTTCTGTTTCAGGAGCACACCTTTCCTAATTCCTTTTTCAAGGGCAAACTCCTCTTTCTCCAAGTGTTAGAATAGACACCGGTTCCCAAACAGCAATCCATGATCCCAAAGGCCATTGCAAATTGCCTGTAATTGCTTTATACAATCACATAAAACAGTAAAACTCAGTATTTTCAACTGATGCTAAAAAACAATGAAACTTGCAACTGACAGAGGCCAGTAAATCCAAATTCAGGAAACACCGACTTAAGGCAATTCCATTGCCTTCAGAGACACTAGTAAATTATACATACATAATTGTCCAACATCTTATTGATTTATTCACTTAACAAGCCTTTTTCACTCCATCACTGAAAGTAAAGTCTCATTAACTAAACTTTTAAGAAGCTATTTGAATCCTGCTAATTTACTATGGCAGAATTGCAAAAGTGGTAGCCAGGAGTATTAACATTAAGTGTAACACACTGCCCATTAAGATCTGGAAAGAGAGAGCTGTGTTTGCACAACACTGAGCTCAAGCTTAACAAGTCACACTAAATCCTGTGCCTTTGCACTGCCTGCTCCGGGCTCTGCTTCCAAGGGAGCACAAGGCTTGGGTGACTGAGGCTCCGTCGTGTGCTCAATGGGTACCACAGGCAATAGCACAGGCCACTGCAGAACCAGTTTTCCTGGGAAAAGTAGCTGAGAGACATCCACAAAGAAACACTATTAATGAGATTTTTTGTTTAATATCCTGGATAATGAAAATTTGACTGTGTTCAGTTAATAAGCTAGCTCTTTAATGTCTACTTGTTAAGAATCAGTCATATACAAAACCTATAGCTTACAAGGTTTCAGACTTAACTATTTTGAAGAACACATTTCTAACTCTTATACTACCAGATTTCCCAGTTTTTAGAACCATACTGTGCACCACAACTGAATAAACAGCACACATTGAAAACTGATGTTGCATGTTACTGGGAATGCAATAAATAAATAAATAAATAGTTGTATTATGCATACTTTGCTAAGTCTTAATTCACAACAAGCTGATAAATTTCCTGATAAATTCTTGCCAGGCCTTAAACTCAGCACTGACTTCTCTACTGCACGATTTACAAACAGTTTCTTAATCAAATGATCACATTTAGCCTGAAAAAACAGGCAAATCCTGTTAAAGGATCGAAGTATTTCCAAACTGAATTAGCACAAGTCTGACAGTAAACCTTGCAATTTTGAAACCACGAAAATTTGTTGTTGTAGTTGATAATACCAGAAGAAAAGTGAGTTGTTATTTTAATAAACTCTTTAGGACAGTAGCATGAACAGGCAGTGACTGCTCATGTTTTGCCAAAAGTGCTGGAAAGATCAATAATATTAAGAACTATTGCCAGTGCAACCTCCCCTCTGCCGCCTTGCAAAATTTACTTAGATCTGTAAGACACTAGGCACATTCATTAAGATCATTATCACAGAAGAGAAATTTTCTATCTAAGCTAGTAGACAGTGTCTAATATCTAAAATATGCAGAGACACAAACTGAGATTTAACATACTGATCAAACTGCTTTAAAATCAAACAGCAGTGTATCAGTTATGTGACATAAAAAAAATCAAATACCAAGGAGACAGATTAAATAAGGATTCCATTTTACTCTGACTTTTAAATGCACATATTTCTCCTAATGTGGAAAAAGTTTTCAAGAACATAATTCACAACTTCGAACCCTAAAAAAAAAAAAACCTTAAAAATATATAAAAGACTTTCCATGTTTTTTTTCCTGAGAAATGGCCTGAGATGCTTGCAGTCACATAGATTTAGACACATAGGTTTAGGAATTGAATCTTATCAGAAAGACCAAATTTCATGAAACTTGCAAAAGAATAATAATAATAGTAAATCTGGCAAAAGCGCTTTTGACCTATGCCCAACTGCTTATATCAACTTTAATTTTCTGCCAATCAACTTTAGGTGGCTTTATCTTACAGCTAGAATGATTCATTGTTATAAATATTCTTCAGGAAAGGTTACCTTTGATACAGAACTGTTGATCTAAAGACCATTAGGATAATAAGGTATAATTAAATCCAGGCATTTATGTGCAAGCTTGCATGGAAGAAAATTACCTCAGGAACAAAACAGTAATTCCTTCTGTGCAGATTATTTTGAATGCAACCCCTTGCTTTAGTGGTTTAGTGAACTGGCAAAACAGGAAAATCTTGACGAGGGTGCTCAAACACCTAACCTTGGTTTTTGTTCACTTAAGAATCATTAATAATCCATTGCTGGTGGCGTTTCTTTTGTAAGGAGGGACACTGCCTACTGACAGGATGCTCTTTTTTCGCTGAAGAGGCTCTGATAAAGGTTCTTACTGCAACACAAGCAGGCAAACGCACGGCGCAAGAACTGATGTAACAGGTAGACGGAGCAAATTAATCTCCATCACGAGTAAGATTCCCCCTCCCACGAGTTTCCTCAGGGAGGCTGCAGGAGGCACCAGGATACACAGACGCTTTTCATTTCGGCGTGCGCAGACGACGCGCGTGAGGAATGTGCCCTAACTGTGTTCAGACCTGTCCCCCGTTTCCGTCTGACTGGAAACGGGAGGGAAAGGGGCTCTCCCCGCGGGGGCAGCGGCGGCGGTTACCCTCCGAGGTGTGCAAGGACACACTGCAAACAGCTCTAAGGAGAAAACAACCAAGGAAAATAAACAGCTGCCTTCCGGAGACAAAAGCAGCTCACACGAAATACGCGCGAGGCTGCGGGTTGTCTGAAAGAAAGCGAAATAAAATGAAATAAAATGAAGAGGGGGCGCAAACCCCAGCGTGCGGGGTGGCGGAGGGCGGCCCTACCCTGCCGGGGGGCTGCGTGTCCCCACGCAGAGGGCTCCTGGGGAGCTGCCTCAAACACAGGCACGGGGAGGAGGAGGAGGGCGTTTAAAACCCAGCGGGCGGGGAGAGGAAGGGAAGCGAAACCCCTCTGAGCCGGGAGACAAACACACACCTGGGGAGGAGAAGGAGGAGGAGGAAGAGGCCGCTACTGCCCCGGTGGGCGCGGGCTGAAGGCGCCGCAGGTGCCGCCGCGAAGGACGGGGCGGCTGCCGCGTCCACCCGCCCTCCCCAAAGGGGGACCCGGCCCCCGCCCGGGGCGCCAGGAAGGGGCTGCAAGGGGGCCGCGGAGCTCAGCGGCTGCGGCCGAGGGGGCGAGCGGAGCCGCGGTGCTCCGGCCCTTCCCCCCGCCTTTCTTCTCCTCGTCCTCCTCCTCCTCGCCGTGGCGGGCGAGCCCCGCTCCCTCCCGGGGCGCTGCTCGGCGCCGGGCGGGCGCCCGTAGCGTCCTGTTCCCCCCGCCCGCGCTCACCTCCTCGATGGCCGCCACCGTGTTCCTGCACTGGGCCATGCGCGTGGTGAAGTTGGAGGCGGTGGGCGACTTGTAATCCTCATTGGTCTCGGACACGAATTCCGACACGGAGATCTGGTCCGGCATGGCGGGGCGGGGATGTGCGGGCCGAGGGGAGGGCACGGGGCACTGGGGGGAGAAGCGGGCGGCTCCGGGGGGAGGGGAGGGCCCGGGGGGCAGCGCTCCCCCCTCACATCGCTCGGCAACGGGCGGCGGCGGCAGCGCCCTCCTCGCAGCCCCGCCGTCTGGAGCGGCGTCCGCGTCCCTCCGCCTCCTCCTCCGCACAAGGAAATTCCCCGCACCCACCCGCCTCCGCCCCGCGCTCGCGCAGCACCGCGGCGGGACACACGCCCAGCGGCGGCGGCCGCGAGTCCCTCCGCCCGCCCTCACGCACACGGAGCGGGAGCGGGGCGGGCCCGGG
>VWPW01018698.1:216415-278462 GCA_013389825.1 Crypturellus undulatus
GCGGAGCCGCCGCCCGAGGCTCCCGCGCGGCTCCCGGGAAGCGGCCGGGCGGGCAGCGGCGGCGCGCGGGGAGCGGCCGCTTTGTTCTCCGCGAGCGCCGGAGAGGAGGGGGCTCGTTTTGACCAGATGGGCCTAAATGGAGGGTTTTGGCGGAGGGATCGAGGCCGGAGGCGCCTCTCCCGCTGCCCGCGCGGCAGAGGGGGCGCGGGTTGCCCCATGTAACACCCAGCCCGCCTGGGAAGCAACGGCGAGAGACGCCGCGAGGGCCCGCGGAGGAAAGCTGCGCTTTGGCCCGGAAGCTTCTCACCCGCCTCTGGTGATGCACTTAAGTGTTAGCTGCCTATAAGTGAATCTTTATTAATGTGCTTTAAACCTCTCCAGGGAATGCACGTGAGTAGGCAGGTACTCTCCTGCTGCAGCTTGTAAAATGTCCGACTAAGTAATTACAGGCCAAGCCAAGCGCTGGTACCGTCTTCAGTCCTGGCTGGTGTTAAACCAACTTCTCCCTAAGCACAAATCATGAAGCTTGTCAGCCGTGTTTCTTTTACTGTTTGTTGCAAAGCTACACTATATTTTTTTCCATTCTAAACATTACATATTTCTCCCCATCAAAACAAAAATTTTGCTTTTAGCTCTCTGCGTTTAACTTTGAATTATAACCCCCACCTCCTTGATAAGACTTGGACACACGCTTAGGTTTAGGTGCAGGCTCATGTATAATATGTTTCAGTGCTAATGAATTAAACTCTTAACCTGTATTTGTATGTCACTCAGTAAGTGAGAATAATTCTACCCTGGTTTAGCATAAAACTGGGTTGACTCGTGCCAAAAATATGTTGATACATCTTCATTTTTGTATGAGCTGATAGTGATGCAGTTGGAGCAATATTTAGGATCACACCATTACCAAAACTGGGTAAACACCAGCGTTCTTAATTTACCATATCATATCTTCCAGAATGGCATATTTGTTTAGAAAATAGGATGGGATGGAAAAACTCGTGCTTTGAAAGGCAAATAGTACTGGTTTTTAACTTTTTGCAGCCACTCTTCTACCAGGCATGGTCTGAATCTGCACCATGTCATTGAAATGTCCAGCAGCTGCATCCTCTGCTCGTGGGATACGTGCAACTAAGACAGACTCATCATGCAGGACATGCTTAAATCCTATGGACTGTCTTACCCAGCAGATTATGTTAGATAACTGCAGTGGTATCTTCTGATATTAAAATTAATAGATTTATAAACTTGCCATCCCAGTGAAACCACTGTGTGTTTTTTGCATGACTGACTGCATTTCATTGAGCTCCCCTTTTCTTCTGAGGTTAATGGTCTATGTTGGTTGAACCTCCCAGAAGACACCTAGGTTTGACATTAAGACTCTACAGTTGGAGAATCCACTACTCTTCGTATTTGTGCAATGGTTAATCACACTGTGCGCTCCTGCTATTGAGAGACACTGTTTTCAACACTCAGTCCCATCTGTTGAATCCATGAGTAAGCAGTACAGTGGAATATCTCTGTAATCAGAGAGCTGTGAAGAAAGTTTGCTTTTGCTAGCAAAAAGTGGTGCTATTATTTTATCTCCAGGTTTTTCCTGCTTCCTTACTTACCCTTGTTCTTGCTTCTCTGACTTTGAACATTCCTTTCTTTCTTTTTTTATCTGTGTTAATACAAGATAAAACGCCACTACCTTTGACCTAGTGACAGAGTTAGAGATCTGCTAAAGAGAAATCCTGTAAATAGCAAACACTTTTCAAAGCACCAAGCTCTGCAAATTGCTCTGCTGGAAAGTTCCTAATCTGTTGGGTATGTATAGAATACAGAGCTGTGCACAGTATCAGGACTTAGGTCTCTTTCCCTGCATCTTGTAGCCTGAAAATGAGAAAACTCAGTTTGTACAAACATTGCTTCTTGATGTCAAACTAGTATTAATGGTTTCATTAATCAGTATTGTTAAAAAACATGAGTTAGAGCTTCACAATCATAAGTAGATTTTAAAATAAAAAACAAAAGCTAGACATTTGGTTGAACCTTTAGAAGTCCAAATACTTAGGTATATCACTGACAGGATATAAGAACCCAAATCATGGACCAGATGCAAACACAGAACAGTCAATCAGGCTCTGTCTGGAGATCTGAGGGTCTAAAATTAGCTAACGGAAAGACAATCTTGTGATTATAAGGAAATACTAGACCAGTGCTGGTCAGTACAGCAAGCTGTGGTTTTGCATCCTATTGCCTGAATCTGACAGGTTATTTCTTAAGATATTTTAAGAAGGTTTTCCAGATGGAACTAGGATGTTCAAGGAGTATCATTACCAGAATTGGGGGCAGTGTGAGGGAAAACACAGGGCCATGTGTACTTGAAACATAACAGTTCGGAGTTGAAGGTTAACATCACGGGTCAAATAGGCAGGAGTTAAATGTCTGTTGGATGAAAGGACATGCTGGAGGATTTGTAAGAATAGCAGAGAGAGAACATGAGGAGCTGGTTACATGTTCCATGATTCCCCAAGCCACTGCCTGGAGTAGGACTCAGGAGTTTTTTTTTTTCCACACTAGTCATTTGTCATTATTGTCCTGTACTGACTGGCTCAATAACACATCATTTCGTGCTGTTTGTTCTCTCTGTTGTGTCTTACTTTGATATTAAAGCTTTGCGGAGGATTTTATTCTTTGACAATTTTGGATAGTTTGAGAAAATACTTTTCTGGCTTCCTGTGTGTGTATTCAGTATTTAGTAATTTCATTAAAGTTGTGATGTAAGAAATGCAACAAGTAAATGGTTCATAGAAAATGTCTTTAACCCCATTGATTATCTTCAGACTTTCGTTTCACATACACTGCTCTCACACACTTTCATGGAAAACTTGCATAAACTTTTTTTTTTTCTGAAGAATTAACAACAACATCAGCAGCTGAAATGGTAGCAAGGAAACAGAGACAAGGAAGAAAACACAAAGACATGGTTTGGTGTTTTGCATTGCTCCTCTCACAACTCCCAAGATAAGCTTTTAAGCAGCAGCAGGGAATATGCTGCTTAAAGCATTGGACTGATTCTGAAGGACTTTCAGTTTAATGGGAATTTTCCTTCCTGAGGTGTGGCAGAACTGCACCACAGTTTTGTTTGATTTTGGTAATGCCTCATTGTCGCAGTATTTATAATGTGTCTACTAGAAGATTGCGTGCACCCCAGTGTACCAGGAAGGAGTGTTTTGGGTTGTTTGGCTCCAGCGTTCGCTTCTGCTCTGTCTTTGGAGCATTTTAGTAGGTCAGAACACATACTTCACTGCTCCTGCAGGGTGCCCCCCTCACGCCTCGGGCTGGATGTGTCGTGCGGTGCGGTACAGCTGCAGGCCCCCCGGGCCATCCCCAGACTGCACATCAGAGGGAAGCCCTCAGGGATGCCACCTGCTGAAGAGGCACCTCACTGCAGTCCCGGGAAGACTGTTCTAATGCTCGTGCGGTGCAAGTTGTGTTTCCTCTCCTGACCTGCCAC
Source organism: Crypturellus undulatus (assembly GCA_013389825.1). Classification (NCBI taxonomy): domain Eukaryota; kingdom Metazoa; phylum Chordata; class Aves; order Tinamiformes; family Tinamidae; genus Crypturellus; species Crypturellus undulatus. The sequence continues at coordinate 219,918 of VWPW01018698.1, forward strand.
CTCACCTTTTGTCGTTATCTCGAACTACTGCTGCCTCTCAGTCTCTGCACTGGCCTTGTGGACAAGTCTGGAGGACCGCAGTCCTCCAGGCAACCTCAGAAGCTACCGCAATTGCAATGCTCGCAAGAACAAGCATATTGTGGCAGCTCACCACCTGCTTGTGGTGTGTTACCACCACTCCCAGTGCCACATCCTTCCTCTTGCAGCCAGCAGTGCCTCGGGAAGATAACTCAATGGAGGTGGGCTGCTGTTCTGTAGGCATGCCCATTTGATCCTATGCAGCTCCAAGTCTCCAGATCAATAGCGCACTTAGGCAAGATGAGCTGTCCATGGACCACTTGTGCACTTCTTAGACTATATTCAGTACGTTGTGCTGAAGCTGGGACCACCTGCACGCTCTCCTTCCTGACCCACACACGGGTGAGACCGTGCAGAACCTTGCACACACCCAAGTCAGAAACCTGCTAGACCTCTGGGACTATGATCATTATGAAGGAAACTGTCTTCTCCTCTGTTTCTGCTCAACCCAATAAGCCTCCGTTTCTTTTTGACTTTTTGAAAATCAACTTTCCTGTGCTTGTTTTGCAGGCCACAAAATCAGGCCCTAGCTGCACCAATACTGCTTTGGCTGACCAGCTTATCTTGAAGTACCCTAAATACTCTTGTCTACTAGCTCCATCTTTTAAATATGAATGTTCTATCTTGACCTCTCTGTAATAAGGAGAGAAATTCCTGCAAATTCAGTGCTCTCGGATTTCCTTCTCCCCCCATGCCTTCTCACTTTCAGTCACAGTAGTAGTTCATCCTTGGGTTAGCTTCAGACACATGCAGGCCTGTGGTAGGGAATGTGCTGTGTATCAACTCCTTCCCATGTAGTCTGGGATAATGGGGTTTCTTTTCTGAGAGACACTACAATTCAGTCCCAGGATCAGCAAAATTCACTGCATTCGGGCAGCAGGATTTACACGCAGGGCAACTTTAGGCCATCTTTAGGGAATAAAGAGCAGTTAGTTCCAATGGTCTCAAAGTGAAGAGACAGGAGACATGTTCTCAAAGTCAAGAAAATTTATTTTTATCAAGTGTAGAAAACCTGTGTTGTTGTAAATGATGAATCAGTATTCAAAATAAGCATGGAACTTCAAATTTTGCCCTTGCAATGCAGCTTGACTCAAAATTAAAACAATACCAAAACTTAACATAATAATGTAACTGCACTTGGTCCCCTGGAGTCAGACTTTGAATCAAGAGTGAAACATATGTGTCTGTGTGCTTTGTGTATGTCTGTTAAATCAAATATGATGAGTTTTAAAGTTGAGAATACATTAATAAACAAAACTATGAGTCAATAGCCTAAAGTCTTATGGTTTCACAGGATATACAATGGTCCCTGCCTCACCTACTCTAAACTTTGTCAGATGGCCTGTCTTGGTGGGGAGTGAACTAGCAATGATGAACCAGCTGCCTCGGAAAGCTTTCAAAGTTCATCCGTTGCTGCTTTGTTTGCTTAGCTAGAATTGATATTCTCAAGCCATGAAAAGTGACAGGAAACACTGATTTTCTGTGCTTGATGATGGGAAGCATGGCAGGCGCTAGGCACCATGAAAAAGAACTCCCTTCAGAGCTTGTGGTCTAGCTCTTTAGCTCTGGAGAGCAGGATCCTGCCCTGCAGGTGCTCCTGACACTTGTACTGGGCCAATTTGGCAGTTCAGGCCTAGAAGGTATCTATATCCTCCTAGGGACTAAGTGCTTATAGCAGCTGTAAGTAGTAGTGGACAGAGCCTACACAAGCTGTGCAACTTGGGCCAACTTGTGGTCTCAGTCAAAGGATTCTGAAGAAGGTCCCAAATTGGGCAGAGAAGACAATTCAGGTAAGACAGAAACATGTAATCTGTGACTGTATGAATAGCAAGAGAATTAATTAGTTTATAGTCAAAACCTCAATTTTTCCATGGGATTCACTAAGATGAGGCCAGACTATTAGGAAGAAATCTTTCATAATGTTTACGAAATGGAAAGAAAGTACTAGGACAGGTGCAGGTGAGAACTTCTACAGGCTATGAATCCAGTGCAAGAGGAGCACTGTCTCAGAGCAGAGCTCCTCTTTTCATAGTCAGTGAGAAAAAAAGTAACCCTTATCTCTGTAAGTTATATTAGGCAATCAGCATAACACAGGCATCTGTTGGTCATGCACAGCCAAACTGGCTTGCTGACCTCTGCCAGTGGAAACCCCCAATCCCTTCTTGCTCTGAGTCTTCTCACCACAAACATGTTCTGACTATCTCTTAAGCTTACTCAAATTTTTAATATATTTCCATCTGTATGTTTTTTTTACTAATGTTATCTTCTACTGCTTGACAACAGTGAATTGCTGAGTAAGTTAGTGACAGGTATCTTAGTGGACTACCAACTTCAGCCCGAGAACACTGTTGGAGAAAAGAGAACTGGAAGTGAAAGCTGGGAGTGAACAAACATTAGGATTAGACTGTCCTTATGGACTTTTGCTTTCTGCTTGGAGCTGTGCTGCTAAGGTATTCCAGCCAGGAAATGCCTTACCAAAGAGCCTGATCATTACCATATCAGAAGCAAGATGACATCTGTTTTTCTTATACCATGAATTTGCGAAGTATGATACATCAGCCTGAGGCAAACACCAAGCTTGCCGCTGCCACTTCAGTCATTTCCCAAGGGCTGCCTGGCAGCCCAAGCCTCAGGCTCCCTTAGAGACTGGTAGCTTGGTCATCCAGCTCCTTTTCCAGTGTGGACCTGTGTGATCTGAGAGACGTGGCACAACTCAGATGGGATGTGGGCTGATATGTACCAGAGTTTGAGGGGTGATAACAGTGTTGAGAGGTGTGATTACAGGGAATTGGGCTTTCAGGAAGGTCAGGAAGTGAAAAAAAATGATGAGAATGGTAGAAAGAAGATGAAAGTATCTGGTCTGTCCTACATGATCAGTGCTGATTCAGGACTACCTAATGCTATGAACAGTTTTTCCAACCTCTGCTTAAAATTTGGAGCTGAGCTGCCCTTAGACTTTTGACAACTCTTGGAGGGGTAAAGGGAAACTTCATCTCATCATTACAGCACATTGCCAGTCCAGCTCAGTCCTCGAGTATGGCGGACTGGAGAAGACTCAGAAGGCAGATTTAGGCCAGTGCAGTGCATTTCCCTTGCAACATGCAAGAGAAGTATGACATTTGGTGGAAGGACATTTTCTCATCGGATTAATGAGTGTTGGCTGGTTTGACCTCATTGCTGTCATTGAGGTGATGCTGCGGGATAGGGTCAATGCAGCCATTCTAGCTTCTTTGTGTATCTGGATTTTATTTGCAGAACTTCAGCTATGTTTGATTTTGTGAAGTTATCAAAATATTCTTCCATTCTGGTAGGCAGTGGCTTTACAAATGTGAATAGCTGTGTCTTTGGTTTCCACTAATAGTTTGTCAACATCTAGAGTGTTGGAAAGTTTTTCTGTACCTCAGGAAACTTGTCTTTAGACACAAAAGTCCATAATTCAAATCTATTCCTTAGGTAAGTTACCTATCCTCCAGCCTCGAGATATTGTCCCCTGCATTTTTAGGGAATGTTTAGGTGATTGACACAACTGAGATCATCACCAATGAATATAAGCCCAGTGCATCTCCTCTGAGAGGGACAGCATGCCACATCTATACTGCTTAGTCATTAGAACAGTCCCTGGAATAGTTCTTGGACTGAGACCAACTTCAAGCTTTCAAAAAATGTGTAGGAGGTAGCACAGGCTGGGAACCATATCCATTAGTCAGGCTGGGTATTGCTGCCCCTTACAGTTGACTTCAGGGTCAGAGAATGGACCCTGGTGATGTGCAATGTACTAGATACAGTTTGTGTTTTAAAATCCCCTAGGACAAGCAGGAAGTTCGAACCCGACAACAAAAACATTCCAGTCACTGGACTTTAAAGGCAGCAGTGTCTTCTGCACAAGCTCTGTTAATCTACCCTCTTTTTTCTTGTATTTTAGTAAAAGCTCCTGGCAATGAAACATTCTGATGCTAATTTAAAAGCAAGATTGTTCTAGAAAGATTTTTTTTTAATTTCCTGGGAGAATGAAAAAAAATTGGACAATGCAGTCCTTGTTCCAGTATAGTTCAGTTTACCTTGCGACATGTTTACTGATCTCCCTATGTCCAATACCCAGCAAAGGGAGAGATGGATTAACAGAGATTCAGTCTTCATCCTTCCTCTCTTGTTACTGTGTGTAAGAGCCTATTTTTGAATGTGGCTCTTTCCTGAGCTGAAAGGCTCGTCCTAAATTTGTTAATCGATATTAATGGAGAGGCCTCATTTTGCTAAACCAAGGTGTTTCGATCACAGTGGTCCTGCACTCTGTAGCTTGTGGGTTTTAAGTATACCACTGGATTCCCTATCTTGTCATCTAAATAATTCTGTAGTCATCTCCCATTGAACTTATCTTAGCTCTGTAGTTGTAAATTTGCTTGCATCTTACCTATTCAACCTATTACCAAGTCATTGCTCTCCACGCTAGCAGCTCTTTGTTTTAAAATTCAGCCCTAAGTACGGAGTTGGTGCCAGGCACCTCCAGAATTCATGGAAGGGTCTGGCAGTTTTACGGCAGTCCCAAGACAATGCATGCAGGGACTATACTTGGATAATACTTGGATAATTTAGTGTTAAGTAAGACTTGATATGATGGTGCTGTTTCCTAGAGAGAACACAATTACAATGTTTTGAGGTATAAATTATATAAAATTATGTGGGAAATGGCAAATAGCTGAAAAAGCAAAAGGATTTAAATCATGGAATCATCTCTGAGGCTCTTTCAAGAATATTAGAGATGCTTAGGCCCTAGAGAGATGCACACGTCAGAATTGAATAATGAGATATCACCTGTAGGCTTATAGACTTCAGAGAGAAAACAGAATCAACTAAAACTAAATCAATATAGCAAGATGCTTATTAATTTTCCAGTCTCCTTTACTGCTTATTAAACACAATTTAAGGAAGCAAAATAATTTGATTAAAAGGGTTGGGATAACCAACTAACTGAAACTCTTTGAAGATAACATTTAAAATAGTAATAAAAACCCACTACGGGCAAAACATTCTAGCTTTGAACTTATCATTTCAGTCATTATTTTATCACTAAGGGGAAGAAAAAAAGCATTTTGAAGTTTATTATTTTGACATGTATTGATGATAGACAATTAAATCATAAGTATGAATCATAAATAAAAGCTTTCTTGATGAATGGAAATAATAGGAGGAAACAAATAGCAGAATACAGATGTATCTGAAGCTCTGAATTATATACACCATTAATGTTTGCTCAGTAGGAGACAGTCTGAATAAGGCCTACAAGGTCTTCAATATGTACAGAAAGCCAAGGGTGTTATAACAAAGACCCTTTTCACTGATGTTATCAGCAGCTGATTCCCACCCGGCTTTGCAAGATTAGTAGACAGACAGTTACAGACACTGCCAGAAATGTTATCACAGAATCACAGAATGGCTGAGTTTGGAAGGGGCCTCTAGAGACCAACTAGTCCAACCCCCCTGCTCCAGCAGGGACACCCAGAGCACATGGCACAGGGTGGCATCCAGGCGGGTTTGGAAGATCTCCAGACAGGGAGACTCCACAGCCTCTCAGGGCAGCCTGTGCCAGGGCTCTGGCACTCTCACAGGAAAGAAGTTCTTCCTCATATGGAGATGGAACTTCCTGTGTTTCCACTTGTACCCATTACGCCTTGTCCTGTCACTGGCCACCACTGAGAAGACTTTGGCCCCATCTTTCCTACATTCTTCCCTCAAGCATTTGTACATATTGTTCAGATCCCCTCTCAATCTATTCCTCTCCAGGCGAAACCATCCTAGCTCACTTAGTCTTAACTCATAAGATAGATGCTCCTGTCCCTTAATCATCTTCGTCATCTGTCTAGATAGAGAAAAATGGCCATCAGGCAGGCTCAGCCGGATGCTGTCAGGATGGTCCTGGTGTCTAAAACCCGTATGAGGGGTGCAAGGCCCAAAGCAGGGAGGGATCTTTCTGAATGTAGCGTATGGATGTGTTACGGATTTCACAGGGTTCAGTCCTATTACAACAGCTTCGTTTGTATTGAAGCAGAGCTGCGCCAGCTGTCCCAGTCTTTCTTCAGGGGTCTCCATCTAACGACTAGAAGGTAGTGAAAGGCAGTAAGCTAATCAGTACTCAGGTCTCAGTGGTTAAAATGTATGGTCAGTACTGATAGGAAAAAGAGGAAAGATCAATGGTCCATTGTTGAAGATTAGATAGGAAAAAAAGGGGAAGAAAGCATGAAATACCTTAAAGTAACAAGAGGAGAGATACTACATCATAAATGTTTTGAAGAGTCAAGCAGGAAAATACCAACACTTAGGGTCCAAAGAAACACTGTACCCGGTCCTGTAGATAGTGGTTATTTTGTGCCTTGGCACAGAAAAATATGAGTACATTACCAGTGAAGGGAAAGAAAATGCACGCCAAAGTCTTGCTTGATGTAGCTACTAAGTTTATCCAATTTAAAAAAACCTACACTTTAGTTAGTTTTAATATTAACATTTACTGTATTGTACGGAGGAAGCAAAAGGTATGTATCTTAAATTTAAAAGTATCTGAATAGTGTCCTTATTAAACTTATAGATCCAGTCCAAATCTTTCTCATTTTGTTGTTACATGACCAGTCTCACTCATCTGAATTAGATAATCTAACGTTTAATGGATCACAGAAATAATGATCAAATAATGATCAAATCTTGGTTTTCTTGCTCATGCAGATAAACAATGTCTCTTAGTAGTGTAACACAGTCTGAATTTCAGAAGAACAGTAACCAGTTTCCAGAGTTGTAAATGTTGAGTCCAAATACCTCTGAGATGAGGCTATATAGGTGTGAACTGCAAGCCACATAATTTGACATTTATAGATTTACAATGTATTTTTCTCTAGTAGGAGAGTAATAGATTCTGCAAAAGCTTCTAATGAATTCCAATATGTGCTTCAAACAATTATGCCATTTTGGAAACGGTTTGGACTCATAAAGCATTTATAAAATTCTTAAGTGTTGGGAAATGAGCTGAGTAAATACTGCATTGTTTCATCTTTAATCAAAGAAAAAGATTTTAGTGCAGTAAATCGGAAGTAATTTATGAGAGTCCATCAAGAAGTTTACCACAACTTCCCAAAAAATGAGATTTCATATGATTTCTGTTCATATGTTTTTGTTATCTTTACGCTAGAAGAGAATAAGGCACTTTATTTCCAAAGCTATCTTCTATGATAACTCTCATTAGAGAGACATTACGGGGACAGTTATTTTTGGCCAAAGATATACATGGTTCACTTTATGATACAAATCTTGTTAGAAGGAAGATTGGAGGAAATTCTTTTATGCAGGACATTAGACTATTTAATCACACTGATCCTTCTTTATATTTGCTTTTCCACATCTGCAGCTGAAAAATGAGATCAAGGTAGATGCACTGTACCAAATCCAAATTCTTCATTTCCTGACACTCCTACAGTTAATCAAAAAAAACCAAGCTAGATAGTGTCAGCTCCTTTTTAAAAAATGAGTAGATACCATTTTCCCCAAGTGTAAATAGGACAAGCATAGCTGCAAACTATTTTTCAATTTCTATAAATATCCTCCAAAGAAAAGGAAGTGAAGAAAAAATACCTATCCCATATTATTAATCCAGTTATGTACAACAGCTTACGGGAACCCAGAAAGTGGAGTTAATGTTCACATACAAGTATAATGAAATTTAAAGTGCATGTATGTTAAATATGCATCATACTGATGGCTTCTTTATAAATGTAAAAGATATTTATTATTTATACTGCCCCGGTACAGCACTAGATTTTTTTTCAGTGAAAGGCAGGATGATATGTTTCCTTCCTCAAAGAATAGAAAATACCACTTAAACAAGCAGATTGGATGCTGTACCTTTAAGTTTAAAACAAGCATTTTTATGGGATGGGATGTTGTACAAAATCAAATGGAGCCATAATTGTTAAGGTCTGTGACATACTTATGGCTCAAGCTCTTATACCTATTCTTATATGCATTCAATTAAAGGACTCGTCTCCCATGATGTTTCCTAGCGCACTCCTGGGAACCAATACAATGTCTTTGGCTATCTGTTTTACATGAAACCAATTATTGTAATATCTCTAATGTCTAAGTGGTATTGTCATGAGTGCCTTTTTAGCATGGTCCAAAGTATTTATTTCTATGGCATTATTTATCTACTGTTCAAATTTATTATGCTTTCAAGAATATCCAGAGTCGCATTAGCATTTTTGTAGCCCACAGGCAAATGTTCAAGCAAATTTTAATATGAGATAAATCAGCTGACTAAACTCACTGCTCTCCACTTGTGTTTACAAAAAAATGACCTCTTGCTCGAGCATGGTCTTTCCCTATCCTCATTCAAGTTCCCTGTGACAATCTGTGTCAATTATTTTTTATAATGGTCTGTTTTTTTTTTTTTCCCTTGTTCTGTGTGATGCCAGCTCAGCTCTACTGTAGACTACAATCCATATCTGGAAAACTTTGAGAATGAGAAATCCAAGTAATGCCGTAGAGGTCTGCAGAAGAAAGGCACTGTCTAACAGACTGTGAATTACCATGATTTTACAGCAATAATAAAATGTGTCAACAACAAACTTGGAGATCTCAGTTCTGCCACTATTTGACCATGTATCTTGGCTTGTCCAGCTCTTCTTTTTTGGAAGGACATTGTGCATATTTATTTATCTATTCCAGAATTCTTTTTTTCTTTTCTTTTTTTTATGGTTCATGCTATTTTTGAGTAAAATTCCAAACAACTGTAGAAAAACTAAGCATCAGTCTCATTGCTGTTGTCATTGTCATGGACTGACACTGGTGGCTCCCTTCTGCTAGTTGAGATACTGTAACAGGCTCTATGAGCCTTTCAGTGATGGGATAAAGCAGACCTTTAATGCCATCATTTTATTAGAAAACTGAAATTTATGCCAAGTAGTATGACAAGTTACTGTTATCAAAGCTGTGATTTGGTGATGCTTTGGGCTTCCTCTTCAAAAGGAAACTATCTAAAGCATGGCAAAAATAGGTAGAGTGGCAAAACACAGCACGGGCATCGGAACCACAGGAGCAGGAGGTATACGATGATTTGGTGCCAAGGTATAGGGGGAATGCTCTGCTTTTTAAGCTCAGTGAAGTTAATGCCAGTCTCATGAGGGGTTTGTCAGGAAGGACTAAAGGAAGACATTAGGAGGAATTTCTACCTGGAAAGAGCGGCCAAGCATTGGAACAGGTTGCCCAGGGAAGTGGTGGAGTCACCATCCCTGGCAGTGTTCAAGAAACGTACAGATGAGGCACTGAGGGACATGGTTTAGCAGGCGAGGAGCTGAAGGGGCTTAATGTTGGTCTCAGTGATCTCAAAGGTCTTTTCCAACCATGATTCTATGATTCTATGATATTCAGATTCTGTGTGTGGTACAAGTAATAGAAATAATATAACTAGCTTTCATTTTATTCACAGTTGTGCCTACTACATAGCTGATCTGTAGCTGCATTTGCTTTCATTTTCCTAATTTATGTGAGTTAAATTCTCAGTTTGTTTTGCACTAAAAACCTCTCTGCATTAAAGTTCCTCAGGCTCCTGCTGGTGGTGTTTCTCAGCTAAAACAATACTAAATATACATTGGAATAAACATACTATACAACGGGAAATTTTATCAGAAAGGAAATGAGTATTTATTGAATGTTGCTATAGGGGCTAAACTGGTATAAATAAACATAAGAGAAGACAAAGACCAAGGGAATTACAGTCTACAAAGCTGGTTTAAGCATATTTGAAATCCCTGCAACATTCAGATGAAAAGTGAAAGAACAGTTTTAAGATATTATTCTCCACTTGCCCCAAAATTTGGTACTAGAGTAAAATAAGGGGGGTTTATCAGCTTATTCAGCATGTTGTTATGGATAGAGCATTATAGCATTCCTTATTAAGACAACTCTAAAAAATTATTATAGAGCTTTATACTAAAAAAGCATTGGGAACAATACCAAACTACAAAAATAAAGCTCATAGTAGCATATTTTTTCTGTTCAAATTTGCATTTCTTTTAAAAAGGAGGCAGAAATATCACACTGATAAATAAACGTGAAAGAGGGAAGTATTGGGCACACTTATGGAAGCCTGTGACCTGAGAATAAGCTGAGAAAGAAAAACATTTGATTTTCTAATATTTAGAGAAAGAAGGCTTGTCTGAAAAATGAAGAAGAGAAATACAGTAATTGCACTGCTGTACTTTTCTGCTGGCTAAAACAACTCATGGAAATACATTGAATTGTTTAACCTTTTGCATGAAAAGGTGATATGAGTTTGTGCTTGGGATGTATTATCTGGATTCAGAAGAAATGCACAGGGGGCCACAGTGTCACTTCTCCCATGGCCCTGAGCAGGGTGCACATACCTTGCTCAGTGCCTTTGAGCACAAGCAGCAGCCAGGCACTGATTGCATTTAACCTGTCCATCTGGAGGTGGCCTCGACTGCTTTAGGGCTTCCTCCTCCCAGTAGCACCTACTGAGCTCACCCACACAGTTGAAAAGAAACAGACAGAGAGATTCAGGCATACTGAAGGACTAGATTTCTGCTAATGGTCAGCAGAAAAGGGGGAAAACAGCAAAATGAACATTTCCAAGAGGGATTAGAGTGAAGAGCTGGAGATTGTCAAAGCAGTTCCTGTGCTGATCTTGTATTTGATTGTTATCAGAATTGGACATAGTCAAATCCAATCATGAAGGTAGCTCAGTAAAGTGGTTTTGACCAATAGAATAATTCCTGGAACCATTTTAGAGCTATTTTGTAGGGCAGTGGGTGCCTCTGGAAGCATTTCTCCAGAGGTGCTTTTTTGAGCAATATACATTAGGATGATGAACATGATGCATTTTGGTGATATTCAATCCAAAGAATAGGCCCCAAATAAGTAGGAATGTATTCTATTTCAGCCAGTATAAAATTCTATCTTAAGTCAGTAAGTGTAATTATTTTGTATTTGAGCAATTAAAATTAATTAAAGCAAAATTAACATTTAAAGTATTTAAATGAGTAACTAAATAGTAACTCAAGGATAGAAGAGGAATTACACTAGCAGTATGGCCTGCGGACTTGCCTGGGCTTCTGATTTCTGGGTAAGAGTCCCTTCAGTGCAGACACGGGGGACAGGGATATTCCTAACTCAAGCTCTGTGATCTTCTCCCACATCTACTGAAGCTCTTCACTGGCTTGCTGCTGTAGGACGCAAATGCAATGACATGTAAGAATTATATACTCATTTAAAAAATTACTTTAAAAGCCTAAGACTGCACCAACATCATTCCTGACAGCACTTTGTCTAATGAGCTGTTTAAGACTTAGAGTGAAGGAGACTAATTCCTGTGGACAGTTTATTCCAGGGCTCCACTCTTCTCACTGTTAGAAATTTTGGAAGTCTATTATGAGGCTTTCCTTAGTCTTTCTTCCGCAGGCTAAACAGTCCTAATTAGGACCTTTCCATATATTCCTAGACCTTGGATTGTTCCTTTGTTCTTACAGATTCAATTTGGATGATAGTATCTCATGTGATTTTGCTGAAATGAGATGATGGTGAGTTAGTGTCAGCGGCTGAGACCTTTGCATCGTCTGCCCTATTCGGCACATCTGCAGCTTCCTCTACACTTGCCACCCTCAGCATTTGCAGTCTAAATATAGCAGTCAAAACTTTCCCAGAAGCAGAAGATTCTCTCTAGTACTTAAAAACACCTTCTGTGGCAAAACAGCAGACTGTTAAGGGTCTCAGGAACAGATGCAGCAGGACACATGATGCAAGCCGGTAAGTGAGATTTAAACTGCACCCTCCATCTTTAAGAAGTGCAGTTGCCTTTATGTATGTCTAGATTTTGTCACACTTGGAAAAAAAACCACCCTTATACTTTGCTCCGTATCTGCACTTTTGTTAAGCAGAAAAGTTATAATGATATTTTTTAGGGCTTTTAATACAGTGTTGGGAGTAATCAGTGAATAAAAACCTCTGGGATGTAGGCCTTGGCTGGCATAGGCTGGGGGTCTGGAATATAAAACAGAGCAAGCTTCATTAAAACAAGACTGGGAGCAAGATTTGCAGGAAACAATTGTTTATTGCCTTCTCTCCAGCATCTGCATAATTTCACAGCACAGCAAGCAGCAGCCAGGGATTTTGCATAAAAGCGCCGGTCAGGGCATTCTGCACCATTGGCCCTCCCGCTCCTCCCGAGCGAGTGAGCGTCTGCGGCAGGCACACATGGTGTCCGGGGCTCCGGTTGGGCTTCTCGCTCTCAGCCTTGTGCCATCTGCTCCTTTTTGCTCCTGAAAATGCTCTTCAGAGGACAACACAGAGACAGAGTTGTGATAAGGTCAGTCCTACATCTGTCTCTTTTCCTTAGGGCAATTCCTTTGGCCTTCAGGTGATCAAACATATTTTCTGCAGCCAATCTCCCTGTGTAGGCAGCTCAACTCATTGCCATCTGACATCTCTTTTCTCACAAGGCAACATGCTGTTGGAGAGACAGTGCTACAATGAATTTCTCATGCAGAAGTCTCAGTAGTGCAGCCAGTTCAGTCCTCTCTCTTTTTCAGTGCAGTGCCATGACATTTGGAGACGATCTAAATTCGAGCTTCTGTGGCCTTGTGCTCCTCCTTGTCCCCAGATCCTTCCCACTAAACAAGCTCATACGGTTTTGTGGTGAGCTGGCCATGGGAGCTGCTCTGGCTGAAAAGTGATAGTTTTATTTGTGGGGCCAGCTGTCAGCCCCCTGAACTGGCTCCACATGTTATTACATTAGAACAGTGTTAGCACAAACAAAAGGCTAGGAATCCACTTGGGAAGCAAGAAATGGCAGGGCCACAGCAGCCCAGACTTACTACCATGGACAATGGCGCTATCTCTTTCTGCATGTACTCACCTTAATGCCATGTATTTTGAATACATGCGTCTCTTGACGCAGCTCTAAGCGCTTCTGGGTAGGTATTTGGACCCTGCTGCTGCTTCTACTGCTGCTCAAAGTAGGGGCAAAAGTGGTGTGTTGCTCACGAAGTCCTAAACTGCAAATGACGACTTAAAAACACTATATGACATATAGTCATATATGTCACTATATGACATATAGACTATATCATATTTTTTTTGATAATTTCTCCAATATGTCAAAACCATTTTGAGTTACAGTCTTGTCAGTCAGTAATACAAAAAGCCCTCACAATACTGCAAATTAGATAGAAACACTGTCTAGTCCATCATCCAGGTTGTAAATGAAACTTTGACTAGAACTGGGCCTGGGCCAGATCCTACATGCCCTTAATGGAAAAATTTTGCTTGATGGATCCTTCAGTTTTAACAGTAATCCATTAATAGTTACCTTTATTATACTGTAATCAAATTAGGTTTCATACCACCTTCGATTAGTTTCAACTAAGCATCTTAAAATACGCCACTGCTGACTACTCCTTACCTTCACCAAAATGTTAATGCGTTCTTGGTCTCATGTGCCAAGATGAGGGTCATACTCAGGGACAGCTTATCTGACCTCTGAAAGCATCCTACTGCTACAGTTAAGGCCACTTGAACACATAATGTCTAGTTATTTCACATCCTGATGGTGGGAAATTAAAAAAAACACGACCAAACACCTTATTCTGTGAGTTTCTCCGTAGCTTTACAGCCAGCGAGGCTGTTCTGCGTGGGAGTGGAGCACACACGTGGCCTCCCCATGCCAGTGGAGCTCACACTGTCTAAAGCGATAGTTCCCTTGCACACAGCAGCGAGCAGCCAGGGCTGCAAACCCAACCACTCCCAAAATAAGCCCGCAGATCCGTTTCCAGTGACTTACAGGGTACAGCATCAAACATGAGCTGCTGTGGTGTTCTTGGAAATGGTGTGCTTGCTCTCCATCCTGTTGTTTCCCTCAGTGCACATGACTGCCCCAAGCTGGAGATGGCTGGGGACTGCTGCCTCATGGTGGCCCTCAGCTGGGCCCGTCCTTTCTCTGGTAAAAGGAAGGCAAGAAGAAATGTGCACAGCAGTGGGACTGCAGAAACCTTAATGACAAGAAGAAAGAAAGAAAAATGACTGCTCAGTAGTCTGTTGTTCCACAGTTTTCAGAAGAAAGCCTGGCTGAAGCCTATGACCGGAGTTGTTGAGTTCCATCCTTAAAGCAGTTGCCCAGAGGCCGACGCGTGCAGCCTGCCCGCTCCCCGTGTCTGGAGGCAACCTCGGGGCTGCTTGGTGAGGAGCTGTTTCCTGAACACACACATGATCTACCAGCCTTGGATGCACTAGGCCTCCTTTACATGTAAGCAAATATCACCTAGCAGGGTATAAAGTACTTTATTAGCTTCTCACAGCCACTTTGAGGTGAGTGAGGAAATGTTTTATAGCACTGGATAGCACTTGTCTGGTGATCTCTTCATGATCTGAGTTCACTGCAGAGGCTGTAGTAAGCTCAGATGTTATTTTGTCTTTTCTTACACAAGGGAGAAATTCTTCCATTGTAACTAACTGAGTTATTTTGCTGGTCGTTATAAAGAAGTCTCTGTAGTAAATTGGATAGAATTAGATCATGGCAACATGCAGTTGGTTTCTGAGTCTGCCAGATATTTCAGTTTTGACCTTTACCATCCTCAGTACTGGAGTTAATTGTGACTGGAGAATACTTACCATTTTTAGTCTTAATAGACTCTTGGCCAAACTGTTGGTTCATTATATATGCTAACGTAGTGTCTGTTAGTAGCTTGTATGTTTTTTTAAGACTAGTGATACTATGTAGAGGCTTACTGCATGAAATAAGATATTTTAAAATTCTTGCTTTCATCATCTCTGGGAAACAATTTTTTCTTTTTTCCAATTTAGTTATAACAATAAACTATAACTAATCAGCTGCTATTAGAAGACCTTTAGTACAGTTTTTCATTCCAATGCCTCTAGAAATAATATCTCTAGACTTGTGTCTCACCTACCACCGTTGAGGACTACGATAATGACCTTTCATACTGCATCATGTTCAGATGTTATATCTGAAATCATGTAGCACAATGATACTTCTTCCATGCAGAATAAGACGCATATACTACCTATACCTTGCTAGGTAATGTTATTACAGATAATGTTTTGCTACAGATTTGATGCGAATATGTTCCCATTCTGATATTTACTAGCTTATATTCACTTCCTGGAATGTAAATCAGTACCTGGTCCACGGCAGTGATGAAAATTCTGTAGCTGCTCTTATGACTGGCCAGAAACCTCTGTTGTGCATCGTACCACATGTCTGACTGTGACTTAGCACTTTGGGGTACTGTCAGAGGACTTCTTGAAAGATGTTGATCCTGTCCAACTACTTGGAAGTAATACAAAAAGCTAACAGGAAAAGCAGGAAAGCCCCAGGTACCCACAGAGGACTAGTACCTTGACGTAGAGACGCATAGCACAGATCTTTCAGAAGAAGGTTCTCAGTCTCTGAGAAGCATCGGATTATTACCTACTGCAACTAGAAAAAGACCACGGTAGCAGTATTAGCTATGTGTGAGGTCCAGCACAGTATATAGGGGTTAAAGAAGGAGGAGTGTGTTTTTAATTCTAATTGTACTGTCTGAAGGAAGAAATAAAACAAGAAAAAATCAATTCCTAAACTAAATCAAATCAATGACCATCCAATAGCTTTCATGCTAAAATATCTGCCCATAGTCTAATCTAAAGAGAGGTCTTGTGAAGCAAACAGCTTCTGACAGTACCGTGACAGTGTCAAGTCTTGCTTGAATAAACCAGCCAATAAAGCTGCATAACATGTAATTTAAATTATTTTCTAAGGTGCAGATTTCACAGCTATGGAGATATTCCCCCTTAAAGCAAAGGAAATAGGAATGTTAGTAACTGCTCTTGTAGGTTACCACCCTCCAGACTTTGCGGAATAAGATTCAAGCTTTATCTACTCATTTAGCTCCCAGGAGCTACAGTGCCCATTTTACTAAAATCCCTTTAAGCTTCTCAGCAAGTTTGCTCATGAAATCCTGCTAATTAATTCTTGTTCAGTTATCTGTAATATTCTTTTCCTTGATGATTTGCTCATCTTTATCAGCTCAGATAAAAATCTAATTGACACAATGTGTCAAATGCAGCATCATGCATCCTGGGTAAAGTGTGGAAAAAGACTTCTGTGAGGAGGAGGTTCGTTTTTATAGCCACTTTTCTTTGAACTATTCTTTTTGTTTAAACATTCAAGACATTCTTGTTTTTAAAAAAGAAAATTTCCATTAAAATTCTGTCCTCAGAATAATAAATTTAGGAATTATGTCAGGTAACAAACCTGCTTCATTACAAGTTTCCAAAGATATATTAAAAACAGTTGTCTGTAGCAATGTTTTGTTATAGTGTTCTTTTAAAACCTCTTCCTCCTAGACATCCTGAAGACTAATACCACATATTTATTGTCAACAAATGTTTGCAACAGTTTGCAAAAAGATTTGGACGTTTGTCCAAAGCCTAAATCCAATGCAAGCAAGATATAAATATCACTGCTTTAAGTCTTCACAACATATTAGAGACAGCAACTAATTTTTTGTCATTTGCTTTTTTATGGTTTCCCACAGGGCCTGAAGAGTCTAATTTCTTTCCCCGAGCAGAGGAGTAACAGATGGTGCGAGTCAGGCAGGCCTGCCAGGGTGCATATGAGCAGACAATCAAGAGATGAGAAGATTTGCTTTGGAAACACAATAGAGAACAGCAGCCAAAATATCCCTTTTGATAACTGCTTGGGCAAAGAACAATTTCCTACCACTTCCTTTCTGGAGGCCAGGACAGAGGTAAGGGGATCAGCTTGGATGAATTCAGCTGCAACCTGAAACAGAAACCAGAGGTTGCGGCAGACTGGAGGCCTGATGAACAGGCTGAAGGGAGGGATTTGTATTCTGAATTACTGAGCAAAAGAGGCTCTCACAAGCTAGGCAAACTTTGCTTTTCCATGTAAAGGCTCATGATATATAGCATCATAAAGAACTTTCTGTCTCTAAAACCTAAGAATATATGAATGCCAGCTTGCAAAATGACTTGTCTTTCAGCAAACTTCTCCTGCTTGTAGAGTTCACAGTAGCTATGTCTGTCCAAATGGTATCTGCAACCCACCAAAAAAAAATCCCAATGGGAGTTTCTCATCAATGAGAAGCTGCTCATGAAGCCAATCATTTATTTCCAGGGCAGGTGGGCTGTGGGGCTTCCTCTTGCACAAAGTAGAGGACCTGGGTCCAGTGCTGCAAAAGAGTAATTCCAGGAAATATTTCATTTCAGAATTATTGGTAGACGAAATTATGTGGAGAAAAAAAAAAACACACACACATATAAAGCCATATATTTCACCTTTAAAATACATGGATCATATACATAAATTTTTCACAATAAAAAGTTCAGCACACGGGCATTTATAGAGTCATGAATGAGAGAGACGCTGCACTGCTTAACTCTGGCAGAGCCAGAGCTCTGCCCATTTTATGTGACCCATTCTCAATGGATGAAAAGATGTGTTTTTCAGTCACAGTAGCTCAAGTCAGGGCATGTCTGTTTGTGCAGAGGAAGCCACAGTGCTTCCAGGATGTCTGAGCAGTGAGGGTGTCGGGTGGGCTGTCCGCCTGGCGATGGTGTTGTAGTATGGGAAGTCTTATACAAACCTCTGTTCAGCAGAAAGTCATGACCGTCTGTTTCACACCACCTCTGAGTTAGTTTGTGAAAAAACTTGATGGCTATACTGCTATGCAGTTGTTTTTACTATTATTCTCCCTTTATCCACATCAGTACAATTTTAAATTTTCCATTTAAAACATCAGCTGCCGAGGCAATTTATTTATTCTGTTTTACAGGGTGATTTCCCTTGTAAAGTGGCAAGTCTATAAAATCAAAATGTTTTGTTAGTCTTTCATCCATTTTAATAACATTTTCTATAGAAAGTCAAAAATTATATATAACAATTAGAATATGTATAGCAGGTGAAAATCCCTTTGTTCTGCCAGCTTTAAAGGTTTATATTCTAATTAAATGTTTCATTTCACATAATATGATGCTTTGCTACAACTTTTATATGAGCTAAAATGTAAAGCTTAAAATAAAAACCTAGAAAATTAAAATATTTTCAAAAGTGTCCTTTTACAAAAATGTCTACTTTCTGTTCTGGTTTAGGGCAAAATACATACATACACAGATATATATACATGCACACACCACATATATATATATATGCACACACCCTTGGTGCTCTGTTTTTGATCAGCTGTAATTATTTATGGTGCTACCAGCATCTATGGAGTGGCAAAGCTGGTTCCTTGTCAAGCAGTTTTGTCAGCTCAAGGAAGCTGCTGCCTCAGTGAGGAGGGCACAAGAGGGGTAGATATTTAGAGCCCCATTTCACAGCATCTTGAGCCTGTGGCAGCAGTGTGTGAGAAAGTCTGACTTGCCAGTGATTATTTGGGACAGCTGATTTGTTGTCCATCTGGAGCCATATACTCCGGCATTTGAGATAATGGAGTAGGGAAAACATAATTTGTTGGATGTGAATCTGGATGATTGATGTGACTGTGTTCCTCTTAACAGATCTTAAAGCACTGCTTCTCCCCTTCCTTAAATATCCACCCCCCTTCCCACACAGATTGGGCCTTTATGCCTTGAAAGGCCCACATGTGCCTTTCCGTGTATTGAGAGGCATTAATTGAGCAAAGGTTCGACAGCCTGGATAACTGTTAGGCTGCTAGGAAAAGAGAGAACTTGGGGCGAAAATTGGACAGTAAATTGGCTCTGTGGTGGAGCTGCCATTGCTGTTTGTCTAATACTCTTCGCTAGATGGATTCCAAGAGGCCTTGGGAGTAGGTTAATGAGGACTATTCGACCGCCCTGCCTGCTGTTAGGGGAAGAAGGGAGCTCACTGCAGACTGAGGCAACCTATTTGCTAGGACATTAACAGGGCCACGTGCACAGGTGTAGCTCCTTTGCAGGTAACTATGAGAAATACTTTCCCTCCCTTCCTTTCCCACTGTCCCTCTCTTTCTCTGAGGTTTCCTTTGTTCCAGCAGCCCCAGAAATGTATTTAAGCTCCTGAGGGTGAGTGACTGTAGTCAAACTGGTGTAGGTCAATTGTTTCACTTAGGTCAGCTTATGCTTTGATATGAAGTGGTATTTGATAGTAAGTGATGTTAAGTTTGGGAAGCAGGAGGTGGGGACTTCTCAGGAAGTCATGTCTACACGTGCCTGCTCTCTGCTGCTTTTGCTTCTTGAGGGCTCTGGCACTCGTGTGGATGCAGCCCTCAAAGCCCGGTCCCAGGCGGCAACCTGAGGCAGCCCCAGGGAACCTGAAATGCAGAACTCGACAGAGTACCTAGAAGACATTAAAATGCTCATTCCTTCAGATTACAAAAATAATTTTTTATGCCTAACTCTTTAGTGATGTAATGATTCATCGCCCATTGTGTGGTATTAAGTCACCATATTTTGGAAGTATTTATTTCTGTAGCTGTTAAGAGATCCACTTTCAGATGCAAAGTGTGCATGAAAACCACACTAATGCAGAGGCATGGTTTTAGTGATGGGTAATAAGAGCAGAGATTACCAGGTATATTGGAAAAAAAAACTTATTCCAGCCTGCAAATTCCTCATGCAGTCAAAGCAGAAGCTTTTAGTGAGTATAAATTAGCCTGGCAACAACAGCTTTAATTGTGGTGCAACCACAAGAAAATTGTAAATCCACTTTATCCTTACTCTCCACAAGTCAATTAGACGTAGTGATATATACTAAATATTTTCAAAACAATTCTGTGTCTTTTCCTGTGTAGGACCTCAGTCATGTCTATGTGAATCAAAACTTCTCATTGTACTCAAAGGCTTTTCTTCTGCCTTGTTTTGATTCTAGGGATTTAAAGAGTGAGATCATTTCTGCTGGATGTCCAACTGTTAAAGAATCTATGTCTTGTTAGTATGTGCAAGAGGAAAACACAGTGTCTTTACCAAAACAACAATTAGATAATCAGATTGCATTTTATTTAATTAAAAAAAAAAAGACATTATGTGATATATGGGTGAATCTGCATAGGAAAAAATGCCTGGGGCACAAAAAGTGTTTAATCCAGACCTGAGTGCTGCACTGTGTGCGGAATTACTTGAAACTGTAGTTTTCCATCTTTGCCATGTAACATTCTTAATGCGTTATATTGCTATTTGTGCTGACTATGATTTTATCACAAATCTTAGGATTGTTATTTATTTTCTTAAGGTCTAGTTCTAGAAGTGATAGAGGAGGAATCTTGGGAATCATTTTATTTAAATGTTCATTTCCAAACTTCCTGGTTTTTGCAACATTTCTCCGCTGTACCTCACTGATCTTTTTGAAGCTGGGGCTAGCAGAATCACTTACATGTCCTTTCACAATTAAAATCACCAGTGGAAGTCAGTTAGCTGCAAACTTCATCCTTGCAGAAAAATTATTGCTGCATATTCTACATCTGAAGAAGCTGGAGCAGAAAGGCTATGTGGTTTGCTAAATAGTTAACATACAATTGCTGCCTTGCTGCTGTTTTAAATACTGCATGGAAAACAGTATGTTCACTGTGTTTCCAGACAAGTTTTCTTTTCTCTTCCCTTTATCATTCTTTTAGATTGTTTCTTATTTAACCATTTTATTCGCCTTGCATTTAAAGAACATTTTCAGAGTTTAGGATAAAAGAATTAAAGTCATTTGAACTATTTCAGAATGCTGAATGCTTATTTATTGGGATGGTTGCAGCAGAGAGTGTTTAATTATAGTGGAAGGCATTATTTTTTCCTTTACATGGAATTATTTAATTATGCATTCTGAGGCAGCTCTAGAAATGGAAAGAATGACTGAACTGGAACAATAATGCAGAAGTCAGACACTGCTGATGTTATACTGGGATGCAGTTAAAGGCAGAACTCATGGGAAAACAAAGTACTTGCACACGTATGGTCATCATGTTGTCAATTATTATTCCAAATGCTTTCCACTGAACTCTTAATCTTGGTGAATGAAAATAAATTGTAATTCTACTCATGCCATAAGATAATGTTATGCTTCTGAAGGTATATGCAATTTTGTCAGAGATCCAAAAAGTCTTAAATTTGACCTCCTTTGGTAATGTCTTGATGACTTGCCACAGTGGAAAACAGTTATGCAACATTGGAAATTTGCCAGAATGTCCAACAAACACCCTGAGTTTTAATACATTTTAACCAAAATGCTGATAGGGTTTAAAAAAAGGTAAAGACCCTCTGAATATTTTTGTGAGGTTCCCACTCTTATCCATTGACAATTACAAATCCCTCTTCCACTTGAGGAGGTTGAACAGGACAGATTTTTCTGTCCAACTGTTCACTAAATGAATTGATTTTTCCATCCTAATTTGATCTTTTTGCAAAAACAACCTGAATTGAGCCCTCTTCTACTTGCAAATTTTCACAGCTGAACTCTCTTCTTTAACTGATACGAGTTGTTTGCTTGCTTGCTTGCTTGTTTTTCATAACATAAAATAACTTCAGGAGCTTCCAGCCACTCAAGGCCAAAGGAGTTGTAGACTTTAAAGAATAAAATAAACCTTTTCTTTTAGATATAATTGGAGCTTTCACAGGCACAATAGTTAGGATATGAATTGGAAGGAGCTATAAATCACCCTGTATCTTATCATCATACCACAAACACTTAAAGAGCATTTTTGGCTCCTTGTTACCGTTTGCTGCTGTATCATTACTGTGTTAAAGTCCTATCTCATGCTTTCTTGATCTCTGGTCATGATGCTCTTTGTTTCTTTCTAAGGTCTCTTTTAAAAAGCAGGTATCTTGGCACAGGACAAGGAGTCTTTCTTGTCCCGCTGATCAGACCTGCGCTCCATGCAGCCCCACCAATCCATCCAGTAGTGGCAACAGGACATGGGGTTGACATCTGTGTGGCATATTTTGATAATCTGTTTTACAAGTCTTAAGAGCAGGTGGAGAAAATAATAAGGAAGTCCAAGCAGTATCTGCTCTTGAACATCTGTGTGATGCCGGTGAAGCAAAAGATGTGTATAAAAATCTTTCAGACCTTCAGCTGGAGCTGTTTTCTTCTTCAAGTTAGGAAAAAAAGTGAATTAGAAACAATACTAATCTGCCAGTTGAAGACAGCTGAGTACAGCCAGGTGTTCCAAGAGTTAATGTCTGCTTCATTTTGTTGATATTTCAGAGACATTTCTTTTCCCAAGGCAAGGTTATAAATAAAATGTGATAAGAAGGAATGATAGAAATATTTTAAAGACATTTGGGAGATATTTTTGGAGAGTTTAGTAGTTAGGCAGAAAGGTATGATTCCTCACTCAAGGGAAAAGACAACCTTGATTAAAATCCTATCCTGGTTCAGCAGAATGAAAACAGAATTTTAAAATAATAATATATATAAGAAATGTAAAGAAATGGCTAGCAATGGTTATGAATTAGAGGTGTGCAGAGTTGATGAAGGAAGACAAAGGCATTAAAGAAAATCTATGGTCTGCAAGGCTCAAAACAATACTTGGGTATACGTGAGAAAAGGTGGCTTGGGTTGACAGCAGAGGATCTTAATTATGAGATGAACCTTAAATGACTGATAATCCACCAGAGACAGAAAATACAAAAATCAAATATTGATGGGAAATTGAATCCAGAAAGGGATAGGTTTCAGCTGGAGGATCTAGGTAAACTAAAGTAACACTTAGTCACTGCCAAAGGAGACAGTCTTACTTGCCCTCCCTTACGCTGATGCTTATCTAACCATATCTTAGGATTTGCTAATGCAGTTAAATTGGCAGAAATGAGGCTCTTCTGTAAGGACCACTTGCATAACTTAAATTATCTCTTCGATATTCCAAGTGTCCACAGCAAGCGCGGACAGAGCAAAAACGTATTAAGTTTTACTGTGTCTAACCTGCACTTTCTAGAAAATAGAAAGCCTCTTGCCCATTGGAATTATGAAATGATTCCAACTTTTTTTTGGGGGGGGGTATCTGAATGTATGATGGTCCCTTTCCACAAATCCGCCTTTAGAAATGCAGGAGTAAAATAGTGCTTAACATGCTACACTCTACATACTGTACATTAGGCGCTGTGTGCCATTCCCTGAGAACTGTCCTTTTAATAGAAATTAAATTACTTTTAATAGAAATAATGTTTTAACTTAAACAGCCTCACACACAAAGAATTTGCTGTCCACGTCACTTTGGGGATTATTTCTGCGATCACGATTCCAACGCGCGCCTTTGCCTAAATCAAGGAAAATCTAGGCCCTTTCTGAAAGAAAGTACAGCAGCCCGTCCATAAAATACTGTTCTTAAACTAAAGGACTTTTCTTTGTGAAAAGAAATATATTAATTCAGACATATGCATCCTAATAATACTTGCCGGCATAAAAACCCATCATCTGGGTACTGCGGTTATTTCATCTTGGTCACACCTCATACTACAGTAGGCAAAAGTATCGCATGGGACTTATGCAGCAGCGCCTCTTAGTGATAGAAGCAAATTCTGCATTTAATTACTGCAGACACAGCGTGAGGTTTTGCTTGCCTTTCCTTTCAGTTCTTCGATTCCAAATATACTAAAACAACAAACATTCTAATTTCCACCAATTTGCAACTCACAATTTTTACTACTACTGAAACAAGAGTTCCTGTGATATTAATGGTTACATATGGACTTCCATTGCAATCTCCCCTTCAGATCATGGGTTGGCATTTTCCATATTTGTTTTGAGCTTAGATGCTTAAAACATGAGAAAAATCTATTATCTGTTATTTTAGAGTTTTCTTATCTTAAAAATACTAAAGATGCATTTTGATTGCATTATGTTCAATTTCCTGAGTGTTAGAATTTCAAAAGATATTGCAGCCTGAAATCTTCTTTAATACAGAATTTTATGTGAAATAAACTGTCTGAAATTCACTAGGATCCTTTTATTTATTCACAGATACTTTCTTTATGGAATAATTTTTCAAATAACTTTTGAAATTCCCAGATTTCAATTTTGACAACTTCCCTTAAAGGTATGATAGGAGTCAGCTCATTAGTATTGAAGGAAATGGGAATACACAATCAATACACACTCAGCAGACTCAGAAATTATTTGATTTGATTTGAAATGAGGAGTGGAGTTCAAGCAGAATGGAAAGTATTAAGTGGAACTCTTCTAATCCGACATGATGGTTGCAGTAAAGGTTGATTCCAAGTTCTTGGTATAGGTTGCAACAGTTGTCAGGAAAAGAGACCTATTTATTACTTTTAAACTCACAGGTGTAGACTTTTTTATAACATCCAGAATGACTTGATGGGAAAAAAAACGTAGTCCTAGGATATCTTTCTTCCTATGCCCATGAATACTTTATTATATACCAAGTATATTTGAAGAAAGTATCATTTAACTTTCTTCTGCCAGGAATTAGTTTGCAGGTCATATAGGGGAGCATGTAATAAAATAAGTACATAATTCTTTAATATATGTTGCACTAATTATTGAACATGTCTGAAGACATAAGTAATTAATTTTTCTCTTGTGCTTTTCACATTTTTCATTAATAAAAATCAGTGTGGGTTGATTTAGATTTTCCTCTGTTTCTTACTTGTATGAGGCTGTCAGAAGTCTCATTTTCTTTACAACGTCTTTACTTGCATTCCAACTTTGTGCTTGGCAGCAGAAGAGCTGCGATGTTCTTTCTCAGCAGTCCATGGCCCAATGTTCTCAAGAGAGAATAGGGGGAAATCTGATTCAGACCTACTCTCTGATCTGTTCTATCTGTTTTCCTAAAGGATTTTTATACGCTTACTTCATGGAGGGGGAGGATGAAAGAGGTCTCTGTCCATGAACTTTTGAATCTGCTGGCAAATGACAGTCACATCTGGAAGAAAGATGAGAGTTGTAAGGTAAGAGAGAAATTAAGGAAATGCAGCCCTGGGAGAGATGTCTAATTTGCAGCAGGATTTTGAACCCTGCCAAAGTACTTCCTCCAAAGGTTTCTCTGAAACAAGGGAGAGAAGCAGTTGCTGTTGAAGGCCTCCAGAGGGAGATCCAGCCCATTTAAACCTAAGTGCCTACGTTTAGCAACTTGATTCCCCCCTAAATTTCTGAAAGTTTCGTGAAATGAGATGGCCATGGAGGGCAAAGACATTATAGATACCATGAGCAGCTGCAGTATGACCTCATCTATAGTCAGTGATGACAAGAGACCATCTAAACTGGAAAAAGCTACCATAGTCATTCCAGTCCTGGGAAATGCTGTACTCGGAGTTCATGGTCCTCCATAATCCAAGTCAACTGGACAACCTTTTGTCAGGTCTGGTAATCATTACTTTGTAAAGCCATATTGACCTACCGGGCTGGGCATGCAAACCTTACCAAATTTTAGCCATTTGTTACATATCTCAAGCAATGTACAAAGTGGAGGGAGGCCTGCAGTTATTAAGAGCTGGTACGAACCAGAAGCAAATCCATGGCAAAGCCACAGATGGGTATCTTTTGAAATCGGGGAGTTGCATTCACAGGATCACAGTTACACATATTTAGGTTACAATTGTGTAAGGAGGTGTCATTTCCCAGGAGCAAGCGGGTTCTGGTAGCCAACCATATCTTTTCTGGAACTAGAAATCTTGAGAAAAAATTTCTGAGAGTGGAGAAGACAACTGTTGCAGTGGTGACTTAAGAGAAGCTCAGGTCTAAATGGTCTAGGTTCTTCCTAATTCATGTGATCTCATCTTGCACCTGAAATGCTCAGTTGTGTCTTAAGAGCTTTCTTCAAAGAAGCTCTAACTTGGGCAGAGTCATAACTTTGGGAATTCTTACTGAAGATCTTCCATGGCTACTTCACCAATACTAGGGTTTCTTCTTAGTTTTAGCCATGTGAGGGTGTGCACCATGAACAGCTTCACCTTGAGATCTTTGTTAAGAAAGTTGTTACGTAAGTGAAGATTTCTGAAATGGATTGCAGCACCTTATGACTTGTAAAGGCCCTTTAACTGATATGAGTGTGAGGTGTAGTTACTGAGCTAAATTTTGCAGGCCCTGCAAACTTCTTGACCAAGTAAATTGGAAAGCAATAAATTAAGCATAGTTTAACCTTGTAACAGCATGTTATTTGCACTGAAGTGATTTAATGATAACATAAATTGAAGCAGTTTTGAAGATCAGAACCGGGAGAGAATGTCAAGTGTGGTTGGGCTGCCTGTGGCAGATGTGATAAAGGTCCTCACTGACCAGAACTGTTAGTTCTACAAAGCATCTTGGAGATCATGGAGAACAAGAGAAAAACAACAATAAAAAGATGGTCCTGACCTAACATTGTCATAACTTGACCAGTAACTGTCCTCTATCAAAGAGCAGGATGAGGACCAAAGATGCAGCACAAACACTTGGATTCACTTGGAATGATATGAAAAAGCTGATCAAATCTCAATCCATTGAGTAAGTCATAATATTTTTGATGTATCTGATACAGTAACATGTAGAGGAGCATATGACATTCTGGACAGAAATAGAACTTGCAATTCTGAGGTCCAACAACATGGAAATTCACAATGAAACAAACAATGCCAAGTGTGAAAAAAATCCAAATTTGGAATCAAACCCAGAAAATTATAAAAATCAAAACCTTCACAGTGTTTTAAGATAGTTTAATTCTCTTCAAATATTTATTCTAAAATATTCTTACTATGAAAAATACTTAGCATGAAGATTCCCAAGCAAAGCAAAGCTATACTCCCGTACTAAAACCATCAAACTTCAAATGCTCTTCTCATCTCAGCACAGGTTGAATGCATCACGTGTTCTCCATGAGTTACTCCGTTCTACTATCTTATCTCTGTTCTGCTTTAAGGCAAAGTTAGGTTATGTGGGATCATTAAATTGTCCTCCATTTGACATTCTTGATTGCTTTTCTTTTTCTTTTTAATTGGCATTCATAAATGCACTGGATTTTTTATGTCTGTAAGGTGACAGTTGGATTTTGTTTGGCATCAGCTTTCTGCACATCTTGCAGAATGGTTGCAAGTGCTTTACCTTCTTGCTTTGATACTTTTATTCTGAGCATTTGATCCTTTACTCAGCCTGGCAGTCAAGACTGGTTTGAGTCACACTCTTACAAGAATATTTCGTGAAGATTTTAGTGTTACTCTAAGAACTGTCACAGTGGGACACACCATGTAACATGTTCTGTCTAGAAAGTACTTCCAAAAGATGGGGATCTGATCCTGCATGTACATGTACAGGATATACATGCACATGAGTAACTCATTACTTGAGTATCCTCCTCTCCATGTTTTAAGTCTCTCCCGATAAAATTGTGTTTGCAAGTTGCTGAATACTGCAGACATCTCTGCTATGATTATAATACGGTTTAGTACATAATTTAACACAGATTTTGGTCTAATAAGGTGGAAAAAAATAGGTGAACAAGGTTCTTTTATTTATGGGATCTTGAAAACTATTCTCAGCAGGAATTAATCAGTTTAGAGTCAAGTATCTAGCCTAATTATTTTAGTTTGGAAAGGGAAATAAAGCACGTTAGAACAGGAGTGAAGAACACCAGAGAATATCTGCATTTTAAAGCATTGTTCTTTGATACATTCACTGATAATGTTTTAGTGTTTAGTCAAATGCAGATTCTAGTCCTTCCCTTTATTCTCTGAAGAACAGAGCTCAGCACTGAGTCAGTAAATCCAGGGAGAGCTGCCACAGGCTGGATAAAACATTTCTTTTTTTTTTTAATTAAAAAAAATNAAGAGCTGCCACAGGCTGGAGAAAACATTTCTTTTTTTTTTTTTAATTAAAAAAAATATTCCATGCAACATTCCTACCTTAATAGATAGCCTTATTGCACACACAACTTATTTTGCTGCTTGTATTTATAATTGAACCAGTTACATGGATGATCTTTAGGAAGTAATACAATATTAATGACCTTCCACCATATCACAAGGGGAAAGACAGATATTTTCATCAGCTGGAGTTGTGAAGTATTTTGAATTTTGTTTTAAACCCAAGATCATCCTGGAAAGGCCAATCTGTGATGACACCCATTGCCTTATTGCTACTTTCTAGTTCATAAATTTTAATGATAAAGACGTGGGACTCAAGTATAGCGAGTGCTGGGGGCACCTTGCTGAAGCTGCTGGGAACACAGGCACAACATTTTTTTTGCCTCTCAGAATAAATAAATAGCCTGAACTGCATGGATAACCCAGAAGTCTGCCACCATCTTAGAATCTGGCAACATGGACTCCATTAAAACTAATGATGAAAACAACAACTAACAATAGATCTACGAACCCTACTTTTGCTATGTTAGACAAGTGCAGATACCGTAATGTAAAACCAAGAAACTCTAAGATTTAATAATTATTGTGGTTATGGTTTCTAGATCTGCTTATGGATGAATATAATCTGAGGCAATTTCAGACTGAGAAGGACTGTAAATTGCATTGCTTCGCTTGTGGCAGAAGGTGCATTTTGATCAGCGGTATTGCATCACACTAGCGGCTGACTGGTAGGGAGCAATCTAAATAAAGTGTTGGGGCTTAATATTTCTAAATAATAAACCACTGCATTTAAGCTTACAGGAACAACCATGTGTTGTGAGATGCTATTTATTTTGGAAACATCAGCAGTTCAAATTTTTTTAATTATTCTCTTGAGGAAAATTTAAAATGTTCCAATATTAAGTTCTATCTCTTTTTCATAAATTAGTGTAATTCTCTGCAAGGTGAGAAGAAAACAGAGCGCTCAGACCCATTCTGCCCTATATCCCTGAGTCTCCATCATCTGTTTCACCTCTTGCTGACCCACGTACAGGCCCTAATCTCAATGCAATTACCCTTAATTACCTCCCTGTAAAAATGATAGGAGCTGAGTAAAACAGAAATAAAAAAAGAGTATGTAAAGTGAGGAAAAGAGGATCTGGGAGTAGGATAAGAAGACACGGAGACTGTAATGGCCTGCGAGTGTAAGTTTCGGTTAATGAAACCCAGTGACCTGGAGCTCATCTTCACAGACTTCACGCAGGGAGAATATGATGCACTGCAGGGTGCTGATGTTTTACTCCTAAGGAACACTATCCCACAGCTTTGCTAAGCAGGGCATCGCGCTCACACAGAAGCTGACAGAGGTAAATTATGCAGCAGCTTTCCATGCCAGGCAGGCCTCGTCTCGCTATTCTGCAGGGAGCACCTCTCTGCAACAGGGCTGAATCTCACAGACGTAGGCACTGTGTTCGTTTCCTGATGAACCTTCTTCTCACTGAAGTTGTACAGAGATGCATCCGCCCTCTGTCACCGTGGTTTCATCTAACCATTTTGCTTGGAGAACAAACCCTAACGACACCTCTGCTCTCATCTGATTTGCATCCTTTTATCTCTTACCCCCACAACTACCTCGAGCGCCTCTGTGCAACGTCTCCCGGAAGCCGTCAAGGCTCTACCCTTATCAAGTGAGAGGTGCTGCTCCGCACTGCTCACCCCTCTTCCAGAGACATTATGACCCTTTTAGCTATTTATTTTCCTGGCACTGTTTCTGATTGACTTGGTAGATAAACTAAATCAAACAAACATGTCACTCTCCCATCCTATATAGATATCTGAGAACATCACTGATGCAATGGATCAGGCCAGAGGTCGATCCATATCAGTAGCCTGTCCCTGGTAGTAGCCAACAAATGATGTTTTAGAAGCAGTGAATGAGCAGTGAGCAAGGGAAGCAGGTAATAATTCTTCCCCAATTCCCTTCCCATCCCTCAAAGATCTGCAACTCATGGACTTGCTGAGAGGTGGCATCTTCCTGATTTTTGGTACTTGAAGTGATTTTCTTCCATGAATCTAGTTACTTTTGGGACCTATATACAATTTCAGTATTTATAATATCCAGTGGAGGAGTTCCACAGTTTATCTAGGGCATCATGATGGATGACAAGTTGACCATGAGGCAGCAGTGTGCCCTCGTGGCCAAGAAGGCCAATGAGATCCTGGGGTGCATTAAGAGGAGCGTCTCCAGCAGGTCGAGGGAGGTGATCCTGCCCCTCTACTCAGCCCTGGTGAGGCCACATCTGGAGCACTGTGTCCAGTTCTGGGCCCCCCAGTACAAGAGGGATGTGGAGCTGCTGGAGAGAGTCCAGCGCAGGGCCACGAGGATGATCAGGGGCCTAGAACATCTGCCCTGTGAGGAGAGGCTGAGGGAGCTGGGCCTGTTCAGGCTGGAGAAGAGAAGGCTGAGAGGGGATCTGTTCTGTGTCTATAAGTGCCTCAAGGGAGGCAGTGAGGAGGATGGGGCTGGCCTCTTTTCACTGGTGGTCACTGACAGAACCAGAGGAAATGGCCACAAACTGAAGCATCAAAAGTTCCACGGGAACTTAAGGAAGAACTTTTTGACAGTGAGGGTGACAGAGCACTGGAACAGGCTGCCCAGAGAGGCTGTGGAGTCTCCTTCTCTGGAGATCTTCAAGACCCGCTTGGATGCAGTCCTGTGCCCCCTGCTCTAGGTGGCCCTGTGTGTGCAGGGGGGTTGGACTAGATGATCTCTAGAGGTCCCTCCCAACCTTAGGCATTCTATGATTCTATGATACAACATTTTACTTGCGAGGCTTGCTAGGTTTCCTTTTTTTTCCTTCACCTTATTAGCCCTATTATTTTCATCATAAGCCTGATATTTTTATTGATTTAACTAGTGACTTGGAATATCCAAAAATTATCATGTGCAACTTGGGAAATCAGAGGAGACACTAAAGGATTTGACAGGCACTAAGTGTTAGGTAAAGCAAAGATGCTGAAGAATTTTGTGTAGCAATAGCAAAAAACATAAAGGGAGGAAACTGAGACAAATCTGATTTGACTGTGAAGTCAAGTAGCCTTGGAAAATAGTGTGGCACTGCTCGGTGAATAGCTGTGAACAGAATGTGAGCTGAACCTGCTCCAGGAGCCTCCCATCGCGGGCAGGCAGCCGTCCTTGCTCGTGCTCCGTCATCCTTTGGCCCCCAGAAGTACATTGTGGTGACGGGAAAGTAGCCTCTGGGGAGCCCCGGCTTCCTGCAGCTCTGTGAAGTTCTCTAAGAACACGCAGAGTAAAGTGCGAGAGAGTCATCAGAATTTGCATCTACTTGGATTTACAGCTCATTAAAACTGGGAAGAATAAAAATACCGGCATTTCGGGAACAGGGATGCCCAGATTGGAGTTCTAAATAAGTTGGTAAAAATAAACAGGACACACAGAACCCAGTGCGTTAGATCTAATCCCAACGGTAGGGTGGCCTGGCCTCATTTAACGCTGGGAACAACGCTGGGAACTGGCGATCACAGAGTATAAGGAGAGCATGGTGACAGATGCCAGTTGGCACTTGATAAGGAAGCTTGGTTTTATAGCCCACACTGAGTTAATAATGGATACAAAAGAGGACACCCAGACCACATTGTATGCACTGGTGAAAAGCTTCTTAAAAGTCAGTCTTGCTGAATGAAAACTAGGGCTTTGTATGTGCCTATATAACAGCTAAGCTGAACAAAATACATGTGCCGCTGCTAGGGTGGTTGCCAAAGCCCTTTTTTCAGGGTTCCTCTAAAGTTTCACTTGTTTAGGGAAAACAAAGGAGAAAAAAATAAAAAGAGAGAGAGAGAACTGAGGAGGAGGGAAAGAAACTAACTTTATGAATAACTGTTCCTTAGCAATATCATTTTTGAATCTTGAATTATAGGGAAGGGTAAGAGCTGGACCGCAGTGTGTGCTGGGGTTCAGAAGTCAGAAGCGGTCTCTCTCAGATTACTTCGCTTCTATATGCTTCACTTTATCAGTTCATGAAGAAGGTGTAATGGACTATATGTTTATGTTGAGAAGTGCTGTGCTTATGAATATAACTGAGGAGAGTAAAAGGGAAAAATTCAAATTTCTCATTACTTACACTGCCAAAAATGGGGGGGCTTGCAGGACAGATGGCTTTGCTTCTGCTGCTCTACGGCCAGGCTCTCACTCTCCACATTGAGCTATTTGGAGCAAGATGGGCAAAAGTACGGAGCAGACTTGTAAATAAATGCTTGGAGGTGAAATGTTTAGGCACCTTTAACTAATTGCTACAGGATAGTAGAAAAATTATTAGGATTTTCATCCTATGAAATAGGATATAAATATGATATACATACCATATACATATATATATCACATATACAAAAAATATAAAAATGATTAGGGAGATGTTGAACAAATTGCTGCATCTTCTTATGATGCTTCAAAATAAAGATAATTATACTAACTCTATTGAGTAAACTAATTAGAGATCTAAACATAGAAAGCACAGTATGTTCCTAATGTGATTATCCTCAGCTCAAGGAAGAGAGCATGACAGAGATAACAGGAAAGGAAAACAAAAAGGAATTTAAGCCTCAGCTCTAGTGCTGGAGTGGCAGCAACATCTGGTGAGGAGTGAGAGCAGGAGTGCTCCAGGCTCCTCTCTGAAGGGCCAGGCTTCCTCCTCCTCCTCCAGCACAGGGTCATAGAGCAGTGGTCGTGCAGATGTCAGCAAAGTACATAGAAATGGCTTCTTCTTCACTTCTACTATTGTTAAACGTCAGACAACTTCTGCTGTTCTTCGATGGACAGCATATGCTGATGTGAAGACTCAGTTTATTAATGATATTAAAGATATTATATAGGAGATGAGTCCGAGGAATAAGTGAGACGAAAGCTAAAGATCAAGTTCATGGCTTGTCTTCTGAATAACCTTCAAAACTGGACAACGGAGAAGGGCTCTATTTCACTGTACATTTTATTGGGAAGGCTGTGCTGGTGTTCTCGATTAATGTTGGGGAAATGGCATAAGAAACATTTGCTATCAGTTATTATTATATCAACTTTGTCTTTGATCTCCTAACTTCCACAAATACCAATACAGTAGGGAGTGTGTGTCGAATGAGTATGTTGGTACCTAACTCCTGCCTGGACTTGGCAGTTAGGATTGCACCTAAGTTTGAAATAAACAAAGAAAGATCAAAAAAGTTTTATTAAAAAATCTTAGTAGACAAATTATTCACCAGATCGTTATTACTTGAATAAGAATGATGCACATAAAGAGCTTTTGAGAGCCTAAGGAAACAAAACCTGAGTATTTACCTAACCTGCTGAAGCGATGTCTAAACTCACAAAACCCCAAAAGATTCACAGTCTTCTGCTGCAGACGTATGAGACTTCTTAACCATATCAGTTATGGCACAGAAAATCCTTTAATAAGCTAGAGCTCTTGGTTGCCAGATAGAGGGCTTTGGTATTAAAGAATACTCATCCCCTGGATGCACTTTGCATAAATTTAAAATCCATATTAAAGTTAAAACATATAAGTCTCCATAGGTAGAATTTCCTATTACTAATTGCACATTATCAGGTTAGCATTAAATACAATGTTCTGGATACTTTTTGTTTGTTTGTTTCTTGTATTATCGCATTTTTTTTTGTTTGATATAAGCACTCTCACTGCTACAACATTTATTAGATTAGATTAGTATCTCTCTAAGTGTTCTGAAATGGCATAAACAGATCCAAAGTATTCTGTATTGTATAATATGCCTCTGTCTTCGTCTCTTTGGTAATACTCTATGTTTTCTGCTTCAGTTCATGAAGATAATAGTTTGAAGAAAAATCACAATTTCTTCAATGACAAGCCCTTATAATTTTTCAAGTATAAAATTAACAATCTTGTTCTATAGAACATGGCACTTCCTGGTTAGTAAGTGTCCATATTTGTTAAGCACTGTAAATAAAAAGAAACTGCATGATTGGAAAGAAATTTTATTTTAAAAACTAGACTAAAAATAGTAAGTGGATGATCTAAATGGGATTGCAAAAGTGTTTAACAGAGTATTTACATTTAGTAGAGTCTCTGGGACAAATTTTATTTATTTCAGCAGAGTGGCCTGAGAGGTGGTTGTGATGGTAAGTGTCTAGTTGGGACTGGGATTGTCTTAGTAAATAACTCTACTAAATATAAGGGAGAAATGTCCCTTTGAACTACGTGCTAATTACACTGACGCTAGATATATTCTGAATAGAAACAGGGAACATTTCTTAACACTGAGAGCACTGAGAAGGGTTGGAGTTCGTTGTCTGTTACTGTCACTTTTAACGTGAAGATAGGATACTTTTCCAACGACATAGTCTAGTTTAGGCAACAGCTAATGCTTGGTAACCCCATGGAGTTTCATGCAGGAAATCATACTACACAGACAAAATGTTTATCTCCAGCCTGATTAGCAAAGAAAATGTATCTCTATAAATGACAAATGCTAGAGGTACAACAGGTGAATAAAGTCAACTTCTCCTCAGCATCCAGAGCTGGGGAAACTGCATTTCCTCTCTTCTTCCTTGAAAAATGGAGGCTCAAAGCAAAGGAACTTCATTTTCAATGCATTACATATCTAGCACAGCGAATCATTAATTATTTTGCTTGATCAGTACATTTATTACCAAGGAGTCTATGTGAAATGTTTCTCTTCAAACTTTAGTGTAAAACTCTTACAGGAATAAAATACTGCATTGAAGGAATTTGAATGGGGATGGGGATGGGGTATAGAAATTCACCATCTTTATTACTCATACAGGACTCAACTTGACAATTTAGCTCTAATACATAATTTGAATTATTCAGGCAGCTAGTCTCTAACCTTTATTTTTAATTGGTCATCTTGAAAACTAGATAAAATAGTTGCTTATGCAATAATAGTAATAGTTACTTTACAAAGAGAAGGAAGATTATGTGCACACAGTGCAATGATGTGGTGCCAGAAGTTTCCCAACCCCAGGTAAGCAAATTAGCTGCATTTGTGGACCACTTCAGTGGTTGTGACTGGCAAATTCCATATTTCTCTGTCTAGATTCTCTGTCTAGATCCTTGCTAGTTGTTGCACTGAGTGAGAAACTGCATGTGCTTCAGAGCTGGGACACTGCTGAATGGAACCGTCAAGCATGGAGGCAGGCGGGAGCAGGGGATTTTTCAAACACACACATGCATGCACTGAGCTAGCTCATCTAGAGCTAGGGGTAGTTTCTCTGTGGAAATGGAAATCAGGATTGCGAACCTAACTTTTATAGAAAAAAATCAGAATCACTTGCTAGACAGAGTGCAAAGAAGCACCTTGCATTTTAATATTGCCAAATAATTTAAGAGGATGGAAAGTCCTACATTTCCAGAGGGAAACAGTAGCCTTGAGAATCCTAACCTTGAAAGTGCCTACAAAGAGGCTATTACAGTCATTAGCAGCTGAACATCCTCTCCTAAAGAGATGCTGTGGTGCAGAGTGTTCAGACACTGAAAACATCAATAGATGCATGTTTTTTAGGCCATGACTGGAACAGTGAGCTAAATATTTCTTTACATCAAACACCAAGTACCTCACATTATGTGTCAAAGAACTGAAACCCTAAGATCGGCTGTGCCTCTTGAAAATATATGACTTAACCATCCCTGTACCTCAGATTCTCCATCAGTAAAAGATTAGTAGAACAGCTCTCTACAGCAAGCACTACTTTGTTCATGTGCTTCCAGAGGCAGGAAAAAACTGTAAGGATGCAAGTGGTGACTGTGTGGTTTGACAGCATGAATTATGTTGTTCTTTTTTCCATTGGATAGTAGATTTCCCTTGCTTTGCTTTATCTGTATACATATTCTTATTTTGAATTTGAGGTCTTGTTCATTTCTATGGGATTGCTTCATTCTCAAAATTTATTACCACAGATGACCTGCATGTTCCTTTGGTTATAATCTGAATGATGTAAGATGGAGTCTAAAATGGTAGATAGATGGGCACATTAATCCACCATAATCCATGCTACTACTAAAATGGCAGTCCCACTTTCCTCCAAAGATAAACATTAAATTCTTACCTAATGAAATTAGGTGACTTAGGACTTGTACAAGCATGTCTTTTAGTAGTCTTAATTTGTGTTGTCATTTATAATTTTTCTATGTGCAACTGTAGAACAAATGCCTGAACTCATTTTTTTACAGAGCTTTCAATATTTCATATAACCCTAGCTGTAGAAATCTCAAAGAACAGTTGCTTCTTTAGTCATGTTGATTTGAGGCATGATCAGGTTTCAGTTTGTTTACATGACATTATTTTTGATTAAGGATAACCCCATTGTTTACTGTCATAATGCTTGTATCACATGACAACCAAGTGCCTGCGATACAAAAAGGACCTACTATAAAATATTCATCCTGGGCTTTGAGCAACGCAATTGCATAAAGAGCGTGGTTTGAAAATTGCAGGGATATGATACGAAAGGGGAATTTTATATCCCATTAAAAATCTATCAGAAGACTGGACTGTTGTCTGCTGGATTTTATATTGTGGATTGTACTTTTGGAAGCAAGTCAATGATGCACGGAGCATAATTAAATCAATCTGTAAATGTCTATTATAGTTTTTATAAAGGATGAGGCTCTGCCCTTGTAATAGATAGGACATTTTAGTGACTTGTCTGCACAGGAAAGTTTATTCTTATTACTTTTTCCACGCAGTGGATTTCAGTGTGAAGAATATTGCCACTGCTGGTGCAACAAGGCATGAGTGATGTGAAATCCGCCACCTCCTACCAGCTCTCTGGTGGCAATCATTCTTTGGTAACCATATTACATCTGCCTTGTGGGGTCTGGACTGGCTGTTGTTGCATATTAAGAGGGAATTTCAAGGATTTGTGTTCATCTGATTGTCTTTTAGTGCACTCACACTGATAGATTTAGGCAATATTGAGCAACTTAATTTGAAGGATCCTGTTTGAAATTGCTAAGAAAAACATACAGATTTTGAAACATCTTTGTGAGTTCTGTAAAATGATAAAGAAATAACTTTGCAAGTTACGAAAGTAGAACATTATTCTGAAGCAGTAATGTCACTTATGGTATTCAGCATTGTTGGTGAAATTCCCTATATCACTGGAAGGTAAAATTAAATTTTGACAATTAGCTGGGAAAAGCTAATGAGAATAGCTGAATCAACAGTATTTGTCTATCTATAGCTATTATTACATTGCTATTCCCTGGACATTTGTGATGATTCAAACATACAAGATCTAAACCTCTATGTTCTATAATTATGAATAATAAAGAGCTGCTGTTAACTCATACTCAAAGAGTTTTCACGCAGTTTTTCTTATTCTAAGAGACTGGCATGGAAGCTTTATTTTATGTAGGTGAAAAGTTTATTTTATGTCGATTATTGATCTGTGTTTGACTAACACCCAATCCTACAAACATGCAGCATGAGTTACAGTGCCTGCCGACCAAGTTGTAGTGCAGCATTGCAGTCATGATAGCAACACAATATTCATCACGTTTATATAACATCTGTTGCCCGAGTACCCCCAGCACTTTAGAAATGCTAACTAATTAGAGGCCTGCCTATGCTCTTTTTTAAGTGAGTGGCAATGTTCCAGTTGTCCTCAATGGGAGCAGGCACTGGCTCAGCCTCGCAGTGGTGTAAAAGTAGGTTAGGGATCTCCATATTCATTTGAGAAGGGAGAGAAAGCAGAGCCCAGGGATAGAGTCCAAAAGGAATTCACTGCGTACCTTTCTCTGCATTTCTCTGAAAGAAAAGGTAATATCACTCGCACCTGTTTTTAAATCAACACCTCCTCTGTGTTCTTTAGCCACTATGACTTCTTTAGCCACAGTAAGTAATCTCGTGAGGTGCAGAAGTCAACCTGTGTTTGCACTTTCAGTCCCTAGCACTTTCCTGCTTGCAGGATTCAGCCCTGTTTCCATTCGAATCAGCTGTTCTGGCATTGCTTCTTCATTCCCATTCTGCCAGGCAGCCAGGAGGCCTCTTCGGGAATCACATCCCTACGTCCGGGCTGTGGTGGCCACATGGAGGCAGGAGGGTTGTCACCCTGCCAGAAGCTGCAGACTCTATTGCACCTGCTGGAGAGCTAAGTTGCATTTAGTAAAATAGCACTATTTGGGCAGGCACTGGAATATAGTCATATGATGGGTATTATCAAAGCCAATAAATGAAAAGGACAGTTCAATGTTGAATCAAAAGAAAAAAAGTACCAGCAATGTATCTGAAAATAGAGAACCAGAAAATAACTCATAGAAATTTTATTTTGGTCTCCCTATACTTTATAAAAAATCAATTTTTTCTTTTTTTTTTTGTAAATGATGCCACTATGGAGCTTAAGGTACAAGTGTCTATCCACAAAATACCTGTATGACATAGGAAACACTCTGGGAAATGCTGTAATTTCCAGTGATAAGGTGTATGTTGTATTATTCATGCGGTTCAGTGAGGAGATTTATCCTATCAGGCAGAACCTGCTCATGGATTAGCTTATCCAGACTTTACACAAGATTGCTACGTGAGCATCCTTGCAGAAACTTGCTCCTGCTTGGCAGTGCTGTGGAGCAATGCTTCCAAATGTTCGGCACTAAATTACGACTCACCTGCATAGGGGCATTTAATCTGGTATTTTTTGTACAGCTCCATCTTTATGTCTTATCAATCACATAATTCTTTTTCTTTTAATATACTCTAAATGGCCTCAGCTTTAGAGATGTAAAAGTATTAGTTATCTGTGCAATATGAAATCCCCCCATTTTTGGCCACATTAGCTGCCTGCGTCCTAGTTTACTTTCTGCTCACCATCCATTTTCATTGACATTTCCCCCACACCAATGCAAGATTAGAACACCACGGGAAATTAAACACAGTGCATATAAATCATGTTTATTGTTGCTTCGGCTACTGGAAGATAACAAAAATCAATAAGAAAGGCATGATGACTCACAGTTTTATTAGTATACTCTGTTTTTCGTGAAGCTGAGTCTTCACAGAGAGCATGGTTTAAATGGACCACTGAGATATTCAAGAATTCATATGTTCCACCTGATCCAGACCATTTGTCCTCTGAAATCTCAGTTTCTTATTTTCTGTAGTACTTATAATCGTAGGAAGAAGAACTTTACTTCTTCCAAAGAATCTGACAAATTTCTAAAAGCCGGGGAGGTTCTGTGAAGGTTCTGAATTTGTCTCAGCGGTGGCACCTGAAGCACAGAGGTGATGGCACCTCTGAGCACCCGGAAAGGAAGCACCTGGTCTAGAAACACACAGAATTTCAGCCCATCATAATGTGACTACCACTGCTCTCTGCTTAATTACGGGGCCAGTAAGAAGAATCTTATTTTGGCCATTCTTCATAATTATTAGTCTTTTTTTCCCAACACCTTCAACAATTTTTCTTTCCTTTAAAGACTCATTTTCTTATTTACATTTGTTACTGCTACTTTTTCAAAAATATTTTCCAAATACAGCTATGACTGTACGTACTAGAATACCCACTCCTTATAGTTACCCCTAATGATATCAAATACAAATGTTTTTCCTTGCTGACAATGTTGTCATTAATCATAGTCTTTTTTGGGCAGTAGTTAGTTAGTTAGTTAGTTTGGGCTGTAGTTATTTCTTGATGATGGTTTTTATCATTCAGACCTTCTGCCTGTGTCATTATGTTATTGCCTTCTTCTGGCTAGTTTTATATCATTAAGGACTCATAATCAACCAAATAAAGATACGCCAGGTGTATTCCTTCCAGAAGTAGCCCCTTAATTGCATTTTTCCCTGTAGAAAATGCAGGGACAAATCTGTTTGTGAGCATGGGTCAAAATGAGGGCTCTAAATCTATTACCGATCACATTGACAAAGGCTAATGACTTTAAAAGCTCCTAAAACAAACAGCTTTTAAAAGGTATATGTACTTATTTATCTATTACTACAGTAGACATTTCCTAGCATCTGTGTGTGGTGCTAGGACATAAAATTGTTCAACATTTCTCTTTTCACTGAAAATAGTTATTTTTTGGATTTCAGAAACAGTATTACATTTTGAAATAGTAACAGAGGCTCAGGCTGGTTCTAAAGAATATAATTTTTGTTGTAATCAATATGACTAGCAATAAAAGGAAGTAATGTGTTTAAAAACAAGATTACTCAGTAGTAGCAACCTTAAATCACAGCTACCAGCTTCCTCATTTACTTCATGGTTTATTTGCCTTTTTACCTGATCCTAGCCTCTAACATGGGCACTTACAGCTGACCAGAAAAAAAGTCAGATACCTGCTCGTTATTAAAGTGGGGGAAAGCGCTAATTTACAGGATATAGAGTCCAACATTCTAGGTCAAACACTGGCATAAATGCTCATATCTGAGCACTTCCAGCAGACATCAGAAAAGCAATAAAACTAGCCAGAAATGGACATCTCTTCAGAAACTCGTAGTTTCTCCAGAACCTCACAATGCCAGAAGCTCAGAACGTTGATTGTTG
The DNA here is from genome assembly GCA_013389825.1 of Crypturellus undulatus. Classification (NCBI taxonomy): domain Eukaryota; kingdom Metazoa; phylum Chordata; class Aves; order Tinamiformes; family Tinamidae; genus Crypturellus; species Crypturellus undulatus. The sequence goes on from VWPW01018698.1 coordinate 260,314, forward strand.
AGATATTGCTCGGCCCGCGCCGGGGGAGCTCGCTGCTGAGGAGAGCATCCCGACAGCGCCAGCTCTCTGCGGCCGAGGCCTTCGCTGTCTGGCCGTGCTCCCCGCACCTGAGCACCGCGGTCCCTGGGGAAAAGCGATGGTGAAGGGATGACCGATGTGGGTGCAGGAGGGCTGGGCAGTAAGTGAAATGGTGATTCCGTTGTGCAAGGTGGCTACACCAGGCTGCTGAGCGGTGCCTGCAGAAGCGATCCAGGAGTTACAGCTCTCCACACGGGCAGGTGGAGGTGCCCGTTCTGGNAGGAGTTACAGCTCTCTCCACGGGCAGGTGGAGGTGCCCGTTCTGGATGCCTGTCGGTACCTTGAAATGTCGCTGGTGAGGCAGCTTGGTGGGGGTGTGATGATCTTCCCAGCACTTGCCAATTCCTCCATCCCTGTATTACATTGAATAGGGCTGAGTGAAAAATTATGTCAATAAGAAAACACCAAAATCAGCATCTGATTGGACTGGTGCTGCCTCGAGCTCCATGGCTGATTTTTCTAGCAGTTACATGACAGTGAAGGCAGAGATAAGCAAGGGGCAGCTGTTGCCAAATGGGAAACCAGTGAGACCCAAGCTAATGCGGCCCTGCAAAACAAGGGTCAACAGTTGTTTTTTATGACACTGAGTGGACACTTGGAACAGGAATGGCTCCTAATATTTATCCTGGATGATGCAAATGTCATTTAAAATGCAGAAGGCCACAAAGCAGATATGAAAGGAGCACACTGGCAGCTTCTGGAAACCCTGCTGTCTGTGCTAAAATCTGTCAAAATTATCAGTCAGTATTTGCCAGCTGGAACTGCAGCAGTGTCATTCAAAGTCCATCCCAGGAGGACTTTTCAGTAGACATTTGATCACAACAGATGATGATATCCCAGCATTATCTAAGTTTAAAATAAATTCATCTACAGATCTACTTTTCATTAGATGTGAATGCTGCAAGCTTCCATCTTTATATGTCCTTTAAGCTATTATATTGGACTTATTTGACAAACATAACCTTGTTTTCCACTAAATTCAAGAAGAAAAGATGCATAGCCTCATCTGTTTAAAGATTCAGGAGCTCGTCAGTTAATGGAAGTATTGGCTTTTATTTTTGGCTATATTCCTACAGCAAAGAAATCTCTATCTTTATAGATTTTGACCTATGTTTCACACAACAGATTATTATATATATGTCTCTATCCTCTGGAATGATGGGCTGAAAATGCAGTGGCCAAACTGGGGAGCTCGTATCTTGCAATGTTGAGGGCAACTACTCATATATTTGTTATTGTTATATTTGACTATTACTTGTGCTTGCAAATCAAAATAAAGAAGATATCCAAATGAAAGTGCAACATTTTCTTCTCAGCAATAACAGAATTCAACAGTGGATACCCACAGGCTGCCTGGTAGTGGTTTGAAAATGGCTGAAAATGCTTTGAATGGCTGAAATGGATAAAATGTGCAGCATTTGTTTAATGCCAGCAAAGAAAACATGCAGCTGTGTTAATTTGATCTCAATATCCAGAACTCCTGTATTTTTGCTAAAATCCATGAGCACCTGATAGAAAAGAAAAGATCACAGAGTGCAGGGCAGAGCATGTGGATGCTGAATTCTGGGCTATCAATCCCCCATGAATTAGCTGAGTGGCTAATTCAAAGTAATGCAGAAGTGTGTGAACACAGTAATTAAGGAACATATCTTTAACCTGCATAGCAAAGTGATAGCAAATGCACTTCAGTTCACTGTAGTTGCACTTAGAACAAATTGATACAGCCTCATTCTGCAGACAAAGTCACCTTCTACTTTTTTTTACTTGCATTTCCACTTTGCTCTTTTAGGCTTGTACCAAGAAGCTTGTATTAAAAAAAAATCTTAAGAACAGAGAATTCTTTTTACCTCTAGGGGTAATAATCAAGTATCACTATTGGTTGATTATTTCATAAAAGCATTAGACCCAAGCCATTAAGTTGGCTAATATAGCAATTGCTTTCTTCTGTTCTCCATGGTAGAGATTTGAATTATAAAACTGGCAATGTCTGAGAGGGTGAGCAGGTGGCTGAAGCCTTCTCCATCCCATTTGTGCCATGCTGGCTCAGTCTTTTTTCTTTTTTTTTTTAACCAGGCTGGATTTACTTTAGGGTGCTGGTAGCAAGTGAAGGATGGCCTAAAATGCCATCAATTGCAATACCAGGTGGCTTGCAGTGAAGCTCCAAGCAAAGAGCCATTGGTGTGATGTGGTCTTAAATTTACAGGAAAGAAAGTGTGCTCTTTAAGTTAAAGCAGACTGTGAGTATCAAGGTACCCACATCAATTTTTATTGATGTTACAACAAAGTAGTGAGATTCTTAAAAAAAAATCCAATGGGAGCAACAAGGGCAAACAAGATAACGGTGCTTATAAATCAACTTGATTGATTTATAAAAGGAAATATGTGTGCTGTTGTCAGAGAGAAACCACGACTGGTTTTCACAGAATCACAGAACGGTTGAGGTTGGAACGGACCTCTAGAGATTATCTAGTCCAAACCCCCTGCATAAGCAGGCACACCTAGAGCACGTGGCACAGGGTGGTGTTTTGTTTTAAGTGGTACTGGCTACTACCGTATTTCTGTTTCCAAACTTGCCCCTCACACACCATTCTTTAGCTTTGCCATTTTGAAGCAGATGCAAGTGTAATGTGAGCAGACATCAGTCCCAACCTGCTCCATGACCCCACTCAGTATAACTCATCCCCTCCGGAATTTGGCAAGCACAATGAAGAAATAAAGCAAACACACAAGTATCACCACAAACTTCCCTCCCTTGTGTTTGCAGTGTCTCGTTCTCGCAGCACTCCAGGCTGCACCTTCTCTACTCATTGTCCCACACAGCCACTCCCCAGTTTCCACAACCAGGTTGAGGTGAGTCTGCTGGTGCAATAAATCAGCATAAACCACTAAATTCTTTCATTACATGCACATGTATTACCAGGCTTGTTTCATGCTGAGTGCCAAATTTATTACTCGTCTGTCCTTGCCACTGCAAGGGCAAGACTGACTCAGTATTTGTAAAGTGCCGTTACTCACTGGTTAGGAGGAACTGAACACATGCAACTAGTAGTAATTATCATTGTTTATCTTTCAACACAAATTAGCATTTAAATCTGAACTCCTGAATAAACTTGTGTTCAATCTAGACAATTATTTCAGAACACTGGCAAGAAAAGGGTTCTTATGCAGCATCAAAAGCATTTAATCAGATCATGTATTGAATTAAGAAATTCAAGATTAAATCTCAAGCTACGAGAAACAAAGTGTATTCAAATAGTGAAAATATATGCTGGATGAATCAAGATATGTAGTTACTTAGCTCCACTCTCTGCCATGCATTTTCTATGTTGCACACTCAAAGCTTTGGTTTCTTTAATTTTACACAGGTACAACAAGACCTATAGACACTCAGGGTAATGACTCTTTTCCTGCTATTCTGCAGGAACTGTCCAAATAAAGAGCATGTCAGCTGAGTTTGCCTCCCAGCAAACTGCGTGGTAGCAGCTCCATAAAACTCTCATGCGGCCCCACCTTAATGACTGTGCTGATTACTGCTGGCCTGCCTGGGTTTGCGCCTGAGTTCAGGCTCATACTGATGTCCAGACTAGCTGACAACAACCCCCAAACATCCCTATATTTGTTCTGTGGCACACACACAGCCTGACGCTGCGGGCTCAGATCAGATTTCCCTGGTGCGCCTGCTTCACCTGCCATCTCCACTCTATCCCATTAATCTTCACCATAGCTGTGGCAAAACCACAAGCTTCTGGGATTTAAGTTGGTCCGTCCTTCACTAACCAGCCCACAATTTCCCATTCTCATGCCTTTTTGGCAAACTTTTCCTTGATGTTTTACTTAAGTGTTCACAGAGTATTTTCTAACTCCCTGTTTGGCCTCCAGCCTCTCATCGCTGTGGGCTGCTCCAGGCACTGAGTCCAAGTCATATGAGTTCCCGACATACAGCTGTTTGGTAAGAAAAGCACAGGCAAATCCCAGTCAGATCCTGACAGGGAAACAACAGGCCTCGTGACTGCACCTGATATATTAAGCACTCTGTAACAGTGCCATTTTGAGGGAGGTTGCTCATAGTAGACCATCCTACATTGGACACTATCTTCCTGACAGACAAGGGAGCTGTACCACGTCCGGACATACCCTAACTCACAAGACACTTTTCAGAGAAGGAAAAAAAAACAAGGAGAGTGGGAAAAGGAGAAGTCTAGATCATAAAACATTACCAAGATATGAACATGACTGAGTGGTATACCACACAGCTTGGAGCAATCTCCTTCATAAAGTTTTCCCCCAGACGCTACAAGAATTATCTGAGGCCCTTCCTGCATTCTGAATAGGATCCCCTAAACAGCAAGAACTCATTTACATCTTTATTACTACCGGGGAATTTTTTTGTGCAAAGGGGAAGAGATTTCCAGATAAACGGCTAGTGACTCATGTGGTTAGAAAGGATTTGGGCTTCCTCAGAGACGACTGGTTTTGATCCATGCAAGAAGCCAAGTAATGGACTTATGCTGGCTGCTTGCCAGCGTGACTGAGATCTTTCTATATGTAACTTCAGATCTTTCTATATGTATAAACTGTGCAACAGTATCAGCTAGAATTGCCATAGTGATTTTTATTAAAATTACATAATAATCCAACTCTCAGCAATTGCCACACAAGAGATAAACTATTTGAAAGCATAAGCATAAATAGGCAAACAGCAAAACAAGGCTGTTTTTATCATGATCACAGCAATTGGAGAGTCGCATGGTCAACTCACATGGAAAATAACTGTCAGAAGCACCTGAGGAGGTAGTTTCTCCTAAGCTCTATCTCAATGACCCCATCAAGACCAGGTAATCACACAAATTTCCCAAAGACTCCAAACCCTCTTCACTTAGGGGACAATCCCTGTCAAAACAGCTATTGTTATCATAAGAAAATCCAAGAGGAAGAATTTTAAGCAGATAATTCATTTAAAAACTTGAAGAGGGTTTGGAGTCTTTGGGAAATGCGTTTGTGTTTTGCACTAGTAATAACAGCAGTAATAATAACCTGAATAAGTATAGTGTTTGTGAATTAGCCTGAGGAAAAGTTTTCACAAAGTTAAGCTGTAATTTAGTTTTTCAATTGTACAGCTGCTTTAGCAGATGACATTTGTTACTAATAAGAGACACCAGAAATCTGTATTGCTGGTCTGTTTTACATGGAAGCTGTCCCAGGGACGGTAGCGGCCAGTGTTTTCTGGCAAGAGTTCCCTTGAGCTGTCACACTTTTAGAGGGAAATCATGGAAGCTGCTGGTGATAAATTGCAAACATTCACTCTGCTGTGGCAGGTAAGCTGGGCTTGTGGGAAGGTTGGCTGGCAGGTGCCTCTCAAAAAGCAGTTCCCCAAAAAGCAGCACATGAGCGTTTTCCTGACCCTTCCCATTGCCATGAGGCGAGGCTTGGTAATATTTAAGGCTGAAAGCATATTAGGCAAGGGGTTACAGCAATTAACAGCACAATTTGTATTCAACCGCTTATGCAGTTGAGAATATTTCTTCTTTTACTGTGGTGGGTACACAAGGTTTTAGAAAACTTTGCACAGTGTGAGAGAACAGTCGGCTGTGCTGGCCTGGAATACTTCCTCTTTTCCCCATTCAGACATCTCCAAGATATTTATATCCCCAATGGGTTGCCCAGCCTGTGAGAAAGACAAACAGGCCCAGAACTGAGGCTCTAACTACCTATTTAACCACATTATTGCCAGGAGGCAAGTCACTTTCCACTGGGAGTCAGTAAGCTTATACACGCGATTCAGGCAAAGCAACAAATAAAATCCACCTTCTCACCATGTGATCCGTTGTTGCCTTGATACATTTCACCAGGAACCTCCTGAGTACAGCTGAGCTCAGAAGCTCATGAGATGAGACAAAATGAAATAAAACTTGTAAACTCTGATCCTGAGATGTAGAAGTAATTAATTCACATATTGAAAATTTACATCTTACTTGTAAGAAAGAAAGAAAGAAAAAGAGAGAGAGGAAGGAAGGAAAGGAAGGAAAAAGGAAGGAAAGGAAGGAAGGAAGGAAGGAAGGAAGGAAGGAAGGAAGGAAGGAAGGAAGGAAGGAAGGAAGGAAGGAAGGAAGGAAGGAAGGAAGGAAGGAAGGAAGGAAGGAAGGAAGGAAGGAAGGAAGGAAGGAAGGAAGGAAGGAAAGAAATGGCTTGTTTTTTTTCCCATTGCAGACACTACAAAAGCAGACAGACTAGCCATCTTATCAAGGAGCAAGAACACACAGTCAACACAGCGTCAGGCCCAAAGAAAATGGACCATTCTATCCAAAATAAGGGGCAAAGAACTGGGAAAGCTATCGTTCCATGTGGAAACAGTGAACCTTGGAAGGCTTCTTGAAGGAGAAATCCTTTGGTGGAGCTGGCCCAGAACCACTTGGAACATTAGTTACCAGCGTGATGCAGGTCCATCCACTCTGCCAGGGAGAGGGGTGTGGGCAAACCTCCTTTGCCAGGGCTCTGAGGAACAGCTGGTATAGGCACAAGGACCCATAGTCCTTATCTCAAATTCCTCTTCTAGGTATGGGTCAGACATTAGAAGCTTCTACAAGTCTTTGGTCTGCTGCTTCCCAGCTTACTACCAGGACTTAATGGGAATGCAAGAGGTAAAGACAGGTATTTTATGAGAGACATGTGCCTGAGCTCGGCGGTCAACAACAACCTTTTCAGTCCACATCAAATGAACAAGAAGAGGTGTCAGGGAGAAGATGCCTCTCAAACACAAAAGGAATCACAATTCATTCCCCACGTCTGGTATTTCAGAATTTGCAATTTTAGTTTGCCGACATACCCTCCCAGAGTTAAAAAGTACATTTTCTTCTCCATAGGAGTCTGACAGGTCTCTCTAAGTATTTTCTTGTACATATTTCTTGTGTTTTTTTTTTTTTTACAGTTCTCTGTTTAAGCATGTTATGCCGTTCCCCATGGTAATTAAATGCCTGCCTAATGATGTCCAGATATTAATCTGTGAGAAAACACTCCATGCAGAAGTGCAGTCCCACATACTGGCAGCTTAAGTAAATATAGACAGCAAGGCGTCATAAGAAATGAGGACAACATGATGCAATTTTATTTTGCAATTTAACACAGTATATGGTTGGTGGCAATTGCTCACTAAAGTAGCTGTAAGAGCAGGAATGTAAACGTTTGGCTTTAATTTCACTAGCCTCTCTTGGCCTAGGTCGACATTGCTTATGTGGTTGCTTTATGCCTGTGGCACTGCGCTACCTTTGAGCAAAGAAACAAAATATTCTGCATGGCCTGTACTATATGGATGCGCTTTCATGGGCTGTGTGAGAAGATGGTGGGCTCAGTTCCCCCCAGATGGTGATAGTCACATGTGTGCCAGGAGGTTCCAGCTGCCCAAGCAGGTCAGCGCTCGGTTGTTTCAGAACTCAGTGACACACAGCCTGCATCCAAATGGGAATTTATGAACCTTTGTGACAGTCCTCCAAATCCCACAGGATTTGGGATAATACTTGCTGAGGTGAACACGGCTCTCCCAAAGCAAGCAAGCAAGCAAGCAAAGCAAGCATGTGGTGGTCAGATCTCATAAAGGGACCGCTATAAAAGCCAGCTCAAGTTTCAGATGTGTTCCTAATAACATGGATGATCTACTGAGCCTTATAGCTTGACTTGCCAACACTAGACACCAGTCTGGGAAGACAGTCTCTAAGGTTTGTGGACTAAAAATTTGGTGATTTGAGACAAGGCCTTGGCATCTGGGATCACTGGGGATCACTGAGTTCTTCTGTCTGTAGGGAAAAGGATGAACAGTCTAGGCAATGAGAGCTGCTGTGCTCTGAAAATTCCAATATGTAGCACACATCAAATGTTTCGTATCTGTACTTCTTCCTTCCTTGTGGCTTGCTTTTTCTTCTGCTTGGCACTGTCCAAGGCTGTCTCTGCACGTTGTCCCAGAATGTGAATATATGACTTGCAAACATAAAATTGATCCATGTTTTTTTTTTTTCCCTCACACAGCGCTAAGTGTTAAAGTCTGAACAGTGTGCTACATCAACAAAGTGCAGATTTTGGAGGATTGAAATAATTTCTACCTTTGGGCTAATAAAAACCTTATTTCCCAAAGGGAAAAAAGGCTGTATCCCTGGCTCCTTAGAAAACCTGCAATGTTCCTCCCAAGATAATAATAAAGCCTACAAGTTCCAAAAAGCAGAACATACACATGGTTATTAAGACCTTGCATGAGCTGCAAAAAGTAATGTGGGAGAAAAAAAGATGAGCTTTGCACTTCCCAACTTACAGGCCATCCCAAAAATGCACATAAGCAAATAGTAGTTAATCAACATAGACCATCTAATCTGTTCAATACAAACACATCAGTCAACAGTCATGTGAAGAATAAAACATAACATACATATGCTTCTATAGCATTGTAAAAGTTAATGTAAGAGATTTTGTCAAGTGTCTTTGAATCTACAGTATAAATAATAATGTATTGCAGAGTTTGAATTTATCAGCCCTTTTCACTTCACATGATGCAGCTTTATCCCTATTAGATTTATGTACTTGTCTCTAGTTTCAATAATTCAACTGATTTTCATGGCACTTCTTTCCTTGTATTGTAAAATTTTGAGCAAGAATCATGTTTTTATTTGTTCATGTAGAAAGCAGCACACTGGAGATCTAGGGCATTATAAAGTGATATTAAGCAGAAACAATGGGCTTCTAGGATTATTTGTTCCACCTGCCAAGGACTGGCAAAACTAAGTGGTCTGTAGTTCCCTGGATTCTCTTTCCTGCCTTTCCAGAAGACAGGAGTGACATTTGCTTTCTTCTAGTTCTCAGAGTGCCCCTGCATGTTAATTAATGAATCCCATGATGTCCCATGAACTTGCGTATGTTCTATCTGCTTAAATGTTCTATAACTTGTTCTTCCTCTACTGAGAGCAGGTCTTTATCACTCCAAACTTTTCCACTGATGTCCAGAGTCTGTGATTCCTGAAAGTAAATTTTACCAGTAAAAAAGCCCCAAGAATTCAGTTCTGCAAGATAAATGAATTTTATTTAGTTGTGGTATTTTCTATACCTGTAATAGAAGTTAGCATTAGTTTCCTAAAAGAAATGCATTTAACATCTTATATACCATTACCTGAAAACAATATTATGTTGCCTCTTCTGAGAGGCAGTTAATAATGGCTATTGAAGCTACGGGTTTCACCTGAAAGCTCCTGGAAATTAGTCCTATCTAGTCTGGAAACTATAAAAAAGAAGCACAACTTGCCCAAATTAATGCAGACTTACCCTCATACAGACTTACCAAGATAAATACAGACCTACCTTACTTACAAAGCAACTGAAAGAGCTTTAATAAGGATGTTAAAAGAAGAACTCTTAGAAGTAACTCTAGTAGTATTTTCCTGCAGAATCACATGGGGATACTAGCAACATTAAACTAGCCCAGAGGGAAAAAGAAGAATGACAAATCATTCAGAAGACTGCAACAATATTTCAACATTCAGAAAAAAGACAAGTTTCTCTTGGAAAAAAAAATAAAAAAGAAGCACAACTTCTATATCTAAGTACTAGAAATAATTCAAGAACAAAAGCAATCACTATCATGCCTTCAAGAACTGCATTTTGACATTTCTGATCAAATTCCTGCTATTGTATTGTTAAGGAAGTGGCCCTGTTTGTCGAACTGGAATGATAATAGAAGAATTTCCTGTTTAAAACTGCTGGGATTGCAGCCCATCAATCATACAATTCATAGTGCTGGGCTGGAGTATGACAGGAACAGTTCTCCATTTGGCTTCAGGGGTTCCCCAAAATGTTATATCTGCTCTCTACAATCTGCTCCTCTCATCCTTCCCGCTAACTGGCGGGATTGAGGATAAAATAACTGGGCTCCCAGACTCTTAACCACTATCCCCCACTATCCCCTGAAATCCTGTTTGATGGCTTCTAGTTTACCCTTGTCACAGAGGGTGATAGTCAGGTGTGTGGACAAGCCTCGGCAGTCGTTCTGCGCATCTCCTATTTGAGCTCCTGGCAGACCACAAGCGTCTCTGGACAGGAGCTCAGGTCAGCAGATAGGTGCGTCTGCCCCTGTCATCCACAAGAACCACTCTCTGCTGCTTCTGCTTCTTCTAGATGTTCCCACAAGGCACCGAGTCTGTCATCCCGTTGCTCCTCTGGAAGCCATGCCCAGCTCCTCCTCACCCTCGAGGGCACTAGACCTGTTCCTCAATTGCAAGTCCTCAGGATGAGTAAGAGTCACTCCTCCTACAAGAAGTGACTAGTTTCCAGTCTATGTATCTCCTGCTCATCTTCTCAGTGCTGCGTAGCCTACTGACTTCCTCCTGTTACCCATTCCCTGATGGCTCAGCTGGTCAACAACAGCCCACGTTCAGCAGCAGAGATGCCGGTGAGTGCAGGCCTCACGGAGAGGCCCCAAGCGCCCACCAGCCTGAGATCTGTGGGGCTGCATCTGCTGTCAGGAGGTTTGTGTGGGTCAAAACCTCTGACACAGCTGATGCAGAGACTCTAACAGCTTTTTGGGGCTGTGTGCAGCATGTCATGACCATATCTCAGGACACAGACGCTCCTTGGGCTGGAAAGGAAGGTGCCTTCTTGCACCCTTCTGTGCAAGCTGATGCATAAACTGCCACACCTGATGGCTGCCTCTGTTAGCTCTGCTCTTAGAGTAATTTTCTAGAGGGAATGGGATGAAGCAAAATAGCTCAGGAGAAATACAACAACTTTAAGGTGCTAGGGAATCAGACCAAGTGGTGTAGCATCTGATGGTAGCTAAATGTTTCAAAGGAACATGCAAACATGCAAAACAATCTGAAATAAGTTAATTACATAATAACCTATAACAAAAGTTTCTTCCAAGGAACAGCACTTGCTTAGCTTAACAATTAAGAAGTCAAAATTGAAGATTTATATTCCTTGTAGCTGTAAACTATGTCTACTAATAGTTGCAGATATTTCTTAAATCCCTTCAATAAAGCTCTTATTTTCTAATAGCAATTTCAACAAAACAACTACATATTTTTATATTTGTTGTCTATTTTATATATCTTGACAGAATTTAACTCTCATTTTGTACTTTTAGAAGAAAAAGATGACTAATCTCTTCACTGCTCCTCTCAGTTTTATTAATAATTCACATTTAAACAAGAAAAAATACAGCCAGTGTATCCATGAAATTTTGATATTCACATTTCCTTATTAAAAGTAAATATAGTCATAATGTGTCTTTAAAACTATTCCAGTGAAGAGCAAAACGGAACAAAACAAACAGCAAGCAGTCAAACAGATTTGCTCTCCCCCAGAAAGCCATGTATACAAAATGTTATGCAATGAAGCTGGGCTAATCTGATCGCCAGGAGGGTAGAGCCAGCTGATGTTATGAATTGCTTCTGTTATAAGCAGACATGTATCTAATTCTTCATAGAACAGGAGCAGCTGCTGCCAACTTAGAATAAGAGGTGGAGCAGTGCCCATCAATTCATGCTATGTACTCTATCGAGCTGCTATTTCAAAAATCCCCCCCCAATTACAGGCTTCAGAAACAGGTTAAATTTACTATCATCATAAACATTGATTTGAAATATGATGGAGGACATATAAGTTTAGGAGTCAGAAGATTAAAGAAGGACAGTGCGAAACATAGAAGAAGAAATATATTTGATGTGATAATTTGATGTGTAATGGACAAGGAAAAATGGATTTTCTTTCTATAGATTAATACACCCAATTTTCTAAGTGCTCTTCAGTTTCCTAAATAGGTTTTCTGAAAAAAGAACCATGTATCTTAGAGTGTTTCAAGTTCATATATTGCCATTTTAGAGAGAGAGCTGTTTGACTGGCCAGCCAATTTGCCTGGTTAGACTGGTATTTGAGAGTCAGAAAAACCCTTGGCTTTACTTATGTCTATAACACCTCTTATAGGGATGGGACACATAGCCGAGCTTGTATATGGCTTGAGGCAGCTCTCACAAACTCAAGTGCCCCCACGCATCCTCTGCTGTCCTTCCCAGGGTGCTACTCATTAAAGCTCTGAGTGCTTCGCAGGCAGGACTACATTACTGTAACTATGCCTTATGTTTGCGCAAGACCCACGCAGCGCTTTGCAGAGGGTCACTTAATCAAGGAATGAAGCTAAGGTGCAGGCAAAAAAGGTAAATCTAAATGAACTATTTTATTGGTGAGAGGCTCCATGATTGTCTTCTCGGCTCTCCACATCTCTGAGTTGACTATAGCTTCCCCCATCCTGCTGCTACTCTGGAAACTGAAGACTTGCTCACTAGGCGAGATGGCAACAGCTTCTTATTTGTCATATAAGGAGATGGGAGCAGCAGGTTGGTCCTGGATCAGCTGCAGAAACATTCACGCTGTGACTCAGTGATGGGTTTCACTGCCGTTCCAGGCTGCAGCTCACAGGTTTTGCATCCCTAGGACCTGCTCCTCATTAGCCAGACCCCTTGATCTCTACTCGTGCCATCAGGTTTTGCTGCTATAAAGTCTGATGTGACCCGCTGGTGAGGAGAAGGTACCTCACACTAAACTGACTGACTGTGTCAGAGTCAGAAGTACAAGGGAGGGATTTTTAGAGTGGGAGCCTCAAAACCAGTGTGTGGAGATGGAGGCAGGAAAAAGGATGAGGGTGTGAGAAGAATGTGCTGTGCTGATAAATCTATCCTTCCGAGTGCTGCTATGTGCAATTGTTATAGGGAATTCAAAATATATTGGTGGATAACAGTGATAATAAGATGTACGACACTGAATATGACTTATGACAAAAGCTGATGATTCAAATGATCATCAAAATTGATGATTAAAAATTATCTGAATGCAGGAGGGTAGTTGAAGCTTATGTGAATGCACTAGAAAACAACTCTGAAATCCTCAAGGCGAGAAGTACCTACTTCTTACTGAACAGAAATATGAGACAAAATATGATTAAACATTTTTAAGAACAGAGAGACCCACCCTAAAATATGGATTTATAAAGCTATTTAGCCCAAGACAGTCCTGGGGAATATAAAAAAAAGAACATTTCAAAGCCCTCCCTTTCTCTCAAATTAACTGTGAATCTGAAGAAACGGAATGGAAAAACTTGTCTGGTAATCATAATTTAAAACTGTATTTTTGTTGTCTACTTTGCATCTGCCTCCTTCCTCCTGTATTAGTCAATACTTTTGCCCTTCAACCTTTGCCTTTAGAATAAACTTATTTTACTCTATAAGTTTAATTTGACATAAAAATACAAATATAAGCATCTCTGGAAAAATAGACAAATTAAGCAATAAAATCCAAATAAAGGAGAGGGTAGCCCTATTACTGTTCCACCCTCCCTGGGCAGGTTGGAGGAATCTTGTGGACTGGACTCTGTAAATGGCAAGGGCCAGTTTGAGAACTGGTAACATCAAATATCAAGGAAAGCAAGTCCTCCTTTTTCAGCAGAAGGCACAAAACGGAGAGACAACTCAGGAAGCTGAGAAACTGCTTAAAAGCAGGTATTTGCATGGCCTGTTGTTAGAAGGTAACAGGAACAAAGATATCGGCAAACTTAAATTAAACCATGTATTTACCATATATTATTTATATTACTGTTTTTTTATAGTTAAGGTGTTAAAATAGACAGCCTTCCTTTTTGGTTCTTTACTACTGCTCCACAGATCCTGAAGTACATCCCTTACAAGGTTATCACCTTATCCGCCTTCTTTCTCGTAGTCTGATACACAACTAATTAAGCTAAAGACAAATGTTCTAGAAGTCCTAATATAGTTTTGAAGTTTATTCCTTTCATTTGAGTTCTGAAAGGAGAATCTATTCCCCAAAACTTTTCAGTCAAAGTGAAAACAATACCCTGATTGCACCTGGCATTCTATAATTATTACTTTGAAATACTGGATCTGTCTTTTTTGTTTTCCCATATTTTAGGAGCAGAGTTTTCTTTGAAAAAGGAACTCATTTACACTGGTAATAGTGTAGTTTGAGCTGAACTTGAGTTTACATTCTCAGATGTCACAATGCATTTTGCCATCTTTGAATTTATAAAACTTAAGTACTCAGACAAAAAGAAAGCGCTGATCCTAGAGCAAAATTTGACAATAGAAATTGATTGTTGCCTTAAAAGCAGAGACGGTCTCTCTGTCTCTCTCTCAAAAGCAGCTACGACTGAAATGACTGAAGAAGTGCAAAACGCAAAACCAAGCTCTTCTGCCACAGGAAGGTTTGACCTACTGTCTCTAAAAGGTATTTATGTTTTCCTAATAAATAAAAAGGTGAATGAATTTTACTTGATCTGGCAATCGACAGTTGTCATTAATAACAGTCTGTCATAACAGTTTTGTCATTGGTAACTACTAATTAACAGGAATCACATTGGACCTTAAATTACCACTATCAAAGAAGTGGCTAATTATAGATTATTTTAGTTCAGAAAATAGATGATGCTTGTGAGGATGATTGTGGTATATGGAATATTGGAAGGGACAGAAAAGACTTTTTTGGAAGAAGGATGAGACAAAGGTTTTCAAAAAGGTCAAAAACTGAAGAGTAGAATTTCTGTTAACGGTAATTCAGTTGGACAGGCTTCAGCTTTTGCAGAAATATTTTTATCTTTAGAATGAAGTCTCGAACATTTTAGGTTAAAAAAAGCCAGATAGATAAAGCTAAAATAAGATTTATCGTGGAAAAGCTATAGCCGATAGCCCCTATACAGCTAATACTGAAGCCAGTTTTCCTCTTGGTCTATTTTGCTAAAAGGAGCTTCAATAATTGCTCCTATTTCCTGATTGTGACTGCATTCCCAGAAGTGTCTTGTCAAACAAAAAGAGGAACAAGAAAGGTGCAGTTAATAATCTTGTCGCATTGTCCTTTCCTGTCCTCTGCCACAGATCTTCTCTGTTTTCTGTTGCGTTGTATGAAAAGCCTGGTCCCAAAAAGACCTGAGTATCTTAGATTTTCATTCAACTAAATGGAGTTTACAGGAAACTCTCTGTGTTTGTTACATCTTTCTGACAGACAGTAATTTTTTATACCTAAAAAGCAGGCGCACTTATGGAACCATAAAAAGTTAATCACAGACTGCCATAAGTTCACGTTATGCCAAGCCACCCTCCAGGGGCCGTTTAAATCAATACACGTCCTTCTGCATTTTGAGTGATAGCCTTTGGTAGGAAACACTTCCCTGTGGAAGTGCCACTTCTCGCTGATTATGTGCAAATATACATAGCGGTATGAAAATGAATAACATTTATGGAGAAGTCTTCCACTTACGTGACCACCAGGTTTTACAGACTGACTGCTCTGGGTGCATCAGCTTCTTCATATTGCTCTCCACCCTCCTCGTCCACCGCGTCATACAGAAGATTTTTGTATTTAACTTTCAGGACTAGTCACACTGTTGTCACATCATAATGTGATTTGCAACGTAACCTTTGCCCAGCCAGATGTTTTCATCTTCCCATAACTTACTGCTTTTATAGTACTTACAGATAACAGTAGTTTTACGTGGGCAGGAAATTCTTTGAAAACATGTGTAATGCAATCTTCTTTGAGAGAAACAGTGTAAGACCTAGTTCTACAGCAGTGTCAGTGAAAGCCCTTACAATGTATTTTATAGCAGACATCAAAGACAGACTACCGCTTCTCTGGCAGAAGCTGCTTATTTTGCTTTGTCTAACATATTTCTTGTCTAACATTTGTGTGCTTTGTTTTTAATTGCAAATCTGGAACTCAAGCTCTGTGGAGCAGGGTGCGTTTTATTCTTTCAGGTAACCAATCTGCCCAGTCACTGTGGAGGGATTATTGCTCTGTGACTGTTTTCAAGGTGTACTTGTCTGACGTCTTCCTCAATAGGCCCCTTCTCAAATAAGAACACAAGAGCCTCTTCCCAAAACACCACATTTTCCCAGCGGAAACATGTGAAAGATGTTAGCTATGAAACTTCATGTCATAGCTACAAATTATTTGTAACGATAATGTGTTCTACAGTATAGATAAGGTAGATTTCAAGTACAAATTCCTGTTCTAGTGTCCTAGAAGTGATGGGAGGAAGAGTATTTTAGCATTTTCTGAGCATTGCTACAGCACATACATTGAATGAATTAAAATTATCCACAAAGAAGCCATGTTTTAAAACTGTCATTTTATGCTGTGCTGTCATGAATTTGTTCATGATAATTTGTTCATTGAAACTACGGGTTTCATTCGGTAAATTGATTTTTTGCTGTGAATATTTCATGAAACTCTCAGGAATACCACCTCCATGGATTTATATAGATGCACCAGAATCATTTCTTGTGACTAGACTATGATTCAGAATGAGCTACCAGCCTTTTCTAAAACAGCTCTTCTGCGGCAGCTCTTAATTCCAGAACCTTTAGGTTAAGATTTCCGAAGATTTGTGCTTATGTATTTGTATACTGACTAAAAGAAAACAACATACAGTATGCTTCATATACACATACATATACAAACACACACATGCATGCATCGCTTTATGTATGTAGCCTGATGTACTGAGCCTCGTGGTTTTGCTATGAAGTTGCTCATGTGTGTCTACATTTGCAGGTCCACACTCAGGGAATTGATTCAGGATTTATTGGGAACAGTGTTTTTTCCTTTCTGAAAGCAGCCCTCCTCGCTTTACTACAAAAACGCCCTATTCCTTAGAAGCTGCAGATGCTACCACAGCTGTAACTGCCTGTTGTTTGATAAAGAAACCTAATTAAAACCACTTATTTGTAGCTATTAACTAGTCTCTTTAAATACAGACAAAAGACCCCACCACAAGCTGAAATGTAAGTGCCGAATCAGGTCTTCATTTTAGCAGGATTTGCTATCAAAAAATACGATTACCTCCATTTTTCAGCAACTATTCCCTACTTGGGAAGCTAAATGCCTATGGAAATTATTGTCCACAGCTGCCACTGCAGCAATGGCTCACGCTGCTAGTGTGGCCCTGGACAAGACTCTTCACCTTTCCACATTGTGTGAGATGAAGGAGAAATTCTTGCGTTTTGAGGGTAACTTAATGATTGTAGCGTGGCTTTCGAGGTGTAATACACAATAATTATAACAAATGTTTAATTAAGTGTGAAGAATAACCTGCAATTTTCCCTCAAGAGACCAAGTTCCCAGGGTAGTCTCAGAGATATGAGCGGTATTGGAGGCTCTTCCATCCTATCATTTAGAGGAACGACTGAGGTAAACGTTGTTACACAAGAAAATACCCAACGCTAACACCGCAGCGGGCTTTGATCTGAGAGGCAGGTGGGCCGCGAGGTGTTTGATGACTAGCCCAGCGCTCGCCGCCACAAGCCCAGGCCTCCAGCCGCCGAGGGCTTCGCTCCGTGCCCAGACCCTGCCACGCTCGCGGGACAGGCGGGCGCCGCGCGTCCCACATCCCCGCGTCGCTCCGGCCTTCCTCAGGGCAACGCCGCTGCGGGCAGAGCCCGAGCAAGGGAAATGCCGGTGGCGGCACCGCTGGGTGTTTCCGTGTTTGTGAACTGGGTTCCTAAGGCTGATGATAACAGCCCGGCTGATGGCTGCACACGCTGGGCTGGGGGTGCAGGTCAGCATGTGGCTGTCGGCGCAGCCCCTTTCCAATCCGATTTGGAGACGGTCTCGAGCGCCGCGTGCCCGTCGCTGCCTCAGCACCCCTGGCACGGGCACGGTCAGGGGCAGCGTGGGGCTGGCTGCTCCAAGGGCCGCCTGCTCGGGCCTTCCTGCCAGCCGGAGCGTGGCTCCATGGATGCTACTGGGAGCCACGGCTGCCCCATGGCAGGTCCAGCTCCAAATCTGCATCCAGGTCCAAAGCCGCATCCCGGTCTAGATCCGCATCCAGGTCAACACCTGGGTCCACATTTGAATTCAGATCCAGGTCCAGATCCAAGCCCAGATCCGGATTCAGATCCAGCTCTGGATCTGGATTTAGATCCAGGTCTGGCCACTCCTGCGGGTGGCTCCCGCTCCCCTCAGGCCGGGGCCGTCGCGCGTCCCTCCCGCGCACCCCGAGCCGGGCCGGGCCGGGCCGTGCCAGGCCGCGCTGCTCCCGG